>QGMI01000169.1:0-52143 GCA_007821535.1 Lachnellula occidentalis | reverse complement strand
AAGGCTTATTCTTTTAAAAGCTTTTAATATATTTTATAAGCTTGCGCGAGCTTAGTAATTATGTTTTTAGTACTTAATAAAATATTTATTAATATTTTATATATAAATATATATGCATATATATATATCGCCTTATAATATACCTTTTATGCTAACCTAGGACTTATAACCTATTAGAAGGTAGTAACTAAGTAGTAGAAGATAAGAAGGCATAGATTAATTAAGAAGGGAAAGGAAGACTAAAGTAGAAAAGCTATTTAAGTCTCCTTTTACTAACTAGTTATACCTTAAGTAAGTTTCCTTTTTACTGCCTAGCTATACTTATAGTAGTATATTAATTTAATACCTAGCAAGTTATTATATATTAGATAGATCTAAGATACCCTTTATACCTTTTTATATAATAACCTAACCTTTATTCTTAGCAAAAAGGTCTATAATTTCTTTAATAAGAAGTTTAATACTTTAAACTATAAGGCCTTTTATTAGTATATTCTTATTAGCTTTAAGAAAGAACTTTATAATAACCTAACTAGATCCTACTCTAATCTTAATACTACTATAGTTATTATTAATCTCTAGACTAAAATGATTAAGGAAGGTCTCTTTACTACTAAATAGTATATTACTATTACTTACTATACTAACTAATAGCATATATATAATTACGCTCTTATATAATCCTATAAAAAGACTCCTAATCTTAACTTTATTAGGATTTTAAATAAAACTACTAACTAGTATTAAGGAGGAGATAGTAATATTACTTTTAGTAATTTAGTCTATATCTAAGCTTCTAGTTTTACTAGTAACTCTAGTAGAAACATAGTCTTACTTATTTATACTAAGTCTTATTTTATTAATATAGCTAATATTTTCAACCTCTACTCTTCTTATAATAATGCTACTAATCTATATATAAAGCTAGCTTTCAACCTTACTAAAAGAGTAAGACTTATATATATATCAATTAGAATAGTCCTTATACTTATCTTCTCTCTTATTCTTATATTATTCCTAGAATTCTTATATTACCTAATAATCTAACTTCTTTCTAGAACTAAGTTATCTCTACTTTTAACTTTAATAAAGATAATATAAATGCTAGACTTATAGAAAATCCTAGCATTCTAATAAGAAGAGAGTATAATATACCTATTTAAGATAATACTAGTATTACTATAAGTGACTCTAGATAGGGCAATACTACTACTAACTCTAGATAAGGTAATAATACTACTACTCCTACTATTAATTCTAGATAGACTACTAATACTACTTTTAATAGATAGGATAAGAAGATTAAAGATAAAACTATTATACCTAAATCTTAAGCCTCTACTAAGGATTTTAAGACTCTAGCTATACCTTATATAATAAAAGTCGGTTAGTCTTTAAAAACTTAAGAATCTTATAATAGTAGAGTCGCTTTTATAGGTTAAGCTATTATTATAAAAAAGGATAAAAAGAAGGTCTAGGCTACTATTATAAAGGTCTAGGCTACTATTATAACTAGTAGAAATAAGAAGAAAGTAAAGATAGTTAAGGATAATACTCTTATAGCTAAAGTATCTAAGAGTAATGCTTAAGCTTACTAGGATAGAGTAGAATAGTAAGTAATTAGAAAGAGGGTATTATATCTAATAGTATTAGAAGATTAACTATAGAAAATTCCTATATTATATATAACTAGAAAGAAAATTAGGATATAGTTTTAATTATATATTAGTAATATCATTATTAAATAGGGGTACTTATAAAGGTTTATAATAGATTATATAATAGACGCGATAGTAGGGCTACTTAGTAACGATTTGAGATTATCTTAATTGTAGCATTCATAGACCTTAGAAAAAATCAAGTCTTTACCTCAAACGAAATACAACCCTGTCAGTATTCAATTCGAACTTGAAATGGCTCAGACTAGCCAGAGATCAACCCAACGATTCATGTTTGTAAGTAGTATGCGTTGATCGACCAGAAAGAGTATTATAGATGGGTTTCCAACACAAATAGTATAATGAAAGGACCATTCACCCACAGAACTCCCTCCAGGTTCTCAACAATGAATGTGGAGACTGGCTCGCTTTTGTTTTGAATGTCCAGATGACTCAGAACCGTGAATGAACACCTTCCCTTGGCTATAGGACGGTTGGGACCAAGGTTTCTAAAATTCAGAGAGCCCAAGCGAGTTTTATCCAGAAGCCCCAGAAGCGGGAAGAAGGATGAATCCTGCTCGATGCGTGATGGAAGGTAGCAAAACGTGCTACACTCCCTGATGAGTTTTCTGATGAGTGGACGCAGCGTGCATGGCTTTCATGCCGTGCCGTTTCGATCCCTTCCTTCCCCAAGTTAAATCTCAGAGATTGGAAATAGCTACGAAGCTTGTCCCGGACAGAACAAGTGGCTCCGATTCTTGATCTTTCAGGCCGAGTGGGATATCAAAACGTGTTGCATCGTAAGACCACCCCCGCGAACAAATGGAAACCTCAGCTTCTCAAGTCCATGAAGCCACCTTAAGCATGTATGCTGCAATTATCTATAAATCTATCAGCAAAGCTATTCTCAAAAACCATGCAGGAAAGAACAGCTCAGCTCAAGTTCTTGGGAATAAGACCTTGACATCCAGAATATGTGTAAATCTTCTGATGTGACGATGCCCCGAGAGCTGCCGAGATGCAAGCCTATGCTATACAAGAGATAGGTATAAAACTTGTTGAAGCGTGTCTCACAGCTAAAAAGTTTCAACTGAACGATGTCATCATCAAAATTGGCACACAAGTTTTCTCAGTCGTAGTTGCATCGGGAATGCCCTCGGACCCGAGAGCAAATCACCGAACCAATTATCTCCGAATACCCCGAAATGCTGCGTTACGCGGCTCGATGAATCACAATATCTGCATTACTCCGCCGGCAGAAGGTAGTTATTGCGTAGTTGCCTGGAGCAAGAGTCGGACTTGTCTACTCCAGTATATAAAGAATTCTAAATCATGTTCTAATCCTCTCGCATTCTCGAAATTCCAAAATCTAGATTACCGCGTCGAAAACCAGGACTTCAAGACTCAAGAGCTATGAGCATGGAGTACATACGTGCTGCCCAAGTCACTGCAATTTACCCATACGAAATAGATATCTTAGCGAAAATGAAGTCAGATTCCAGTTCAGTACACAAACATGCAGCTATTGATGCGATGGGCGGGCGATGGTGGTGTTGCCATGTAATAACCCCTGGCCTCCCCTTTTCCAACATCGAACTAATGAAATTAAATAGTGCAGAATAGCCAACAACCCACCGGGGGCCGTGACCTGCAATAATGATAAATATTGCGGTCACACTTGGTGTGGGGGTTGTATTCCGCCGAGCAAGACTTGCTGTGAGGGGTCTGAGAGGAAGTGTGGGCAGGCGAATAAGGGTCTTGATGGGGAGGTTTGTACGTGTATGATTATCAACTGGATGGACTGGCGGGACTGGAGTTTGAGAATTTTCTGCATGGTATTTTCGAAATTGGAGAGAAGAACGGCTATGGGAAACGGACGAGAATCTCGACTTTGGGGGTACTGGCTGGCGCTTGTACGGGAAAGAGCGCCCAAGGATTTTGAAGATTCCATGGACTCTGGATGGGGAATTTTGGGAGTATAAGGATACCCCGCCTATTTTGAGGCTTTCGTCACTCTGGATTCATATCCCGAATAATATTTCACACCTCTCTATCAATGCCCAAAGATCAGTGTCCACAAACCTCTCTAGACATCATCATCACTCCCACTAATCTCCGGCTCGCTCTCCCCTCCACCACCTTCATGAACCATAGCATCCAATCCGTCCGTCTGTTGCCCCAACAGAGGCGCTCTTTCCTCTTTTGGCGTTAAAAAGTGACCATAAACACTAATTCCCAGTGTACTCAGCCCATGCACCATTGTGCTTCCAAGCACTGTAGCGCAGATTACCGGCCAGACCAAGAAAGTTGCCTCTTCTTTCCCCGTGAGCGGGAACGTCACTTTTCCGGGTTTTTTATGTGGGACTCCTGTTCCAGTCTCCAACTCGGCGCGAGCTTCCATGGCCAGGAACAACGCACCAACGCCCATGGGTCCGAAATGTCCGCATAACAAAGCTTCCCGAATTGTTCTGACATCTGGGATAAAGCGATGTATAGCAATAACAATGGGGATACGGCGGAATAAGAGGACGAGGATGACGAAAAGACAAAGCTGCCAGATGCCACAATTCGGAGTTACATCCCGAGGTATAAAATCTCCGAAGGGGATAATAGTGCCGAAGAATACGAACATGCTAGAGTTTAGAACCATGTCCAATATCGTTGGGAATGGCACCGAATGCGTCTTTTTCGAAAACCAGCCATCATGGGCAAACCCAATACCTGCACCAAAAGCTACAAGAAAGTCGTCCGACCCGAGAATGGAGCCGATGCCTACGCATAGGATGGCAAGCAGTAGGTAGAAGACGACAAAGGAAGGCTGGGAGATGTACTTCCTGCTGTCGGAAAAGCGGAGGAGTTTGTTGGCACAATTGCCGATAATTAAACCTAGGATGATGCCGAATGTGCATTGCCATACTATGGTGACAAGGAACCATTCCTCGATTACTTTTCCCGCATTGGAGAATTTGAGAACCATAATCCCCATGTATAAAAATGGGAAGGAGACGCCGTCGTTGCAAGCTGACTCGGCGGCGAGGAGATGCTTCAACCGTTTTGGAACTCGATTGCTGAATCTCGAGTTGGCCAGTACACTCGCTGCGAGGACTGGATCGGTTGGTGATAGACAGGCTCCGATGATCAAGGCCGTAGCAACGCCGGTTTTGAATATCAGGTACGCGAACAAGGAAGTGATGGCCCAAGAGCAAAACATGACCGGTCCAAGGAAATACAACACTGATTTCCAATGCCTCCAGAAATAATGTTTTGGCAGCTCAATTCCCACCGCAAAACACTGTATGCCCACTATGACTCTGGTAATCTCCTGTACCGTTTCGTCGTCCAAAGCCCAGCGATCGGGTGTAATGAGATCAAAGGCATAGGGACCAAGTAGGATACCAAAAGTGACCGCAAGTGGAGGCTCGGAGACGTGTAAATTGTCTCTGATGAACTGAGAGAAGAGGGCGTATATGAGAAGGAAGGACGAGAAGGTTAGATACGCTACATGAGGAGTTGTGGGCTCGAACTGATCCCACATGATCAGTGCTTGTGGGGTGTGTAACGAGGTGAGACGTGGACGTGAGTACGGATTTGTTTTCCAAGGGAAAGGTAAGTATATGAGAAAAGCCGTTTTTTCAACCAAGTACCTAGGTAGGTAACCAGGTAAGCTAGCCCTGACTCTGGTTCCCAGAATGCTCGAGGTCATGATGTCATGGTCACATGACGTAAAATCTGTCTGAAACGACGGGTTAAGGGGCTGTACTGTACAGAGGTAATTGTGGTAGAACCTTTTGTAGGTTGGGAGACGGCGAAGTATGCTAAAGTCTGGAATGCTGGTGGATGTTTGCCATGAAAAGGCCAATGCGGGAGCGGCCCTCGACCCGACTCAATATATTGCAACATCTGAACATCATTGTAATCAAGATCCAGGAGCTGGAGAATGTCATATCATATCATCAATCATCATCATCCTCCATTAGGCCTTCCTCTTCCTCATCGTAAGCCTCGGCTTCCCCCAGTTGAGAAGCATTATCTGACACAGAAGAATCATCGCCATTGACATCATTTTCTGTGCCATCTTCAGACTGTTGATCCTCCTCCTGACGAGGTTCGATTTCGGCCATTTCACTTGGTTCGTCCGAAAACCCGACTGTTTTGGAAGTAGTCGAAGGCTTGCTCACTTCCTCGATAACATCACCAGTCCAAGGCTTGCATTCTTTGACATCTTCTCCGCACCTCAAACACGTCCATCCTTGCCCCTCTTCTGCCTCCAACCGGCTGGCTAAGCATACGAAGCAATATATACAGCCACAAGGTATAGTCTCGTATGGATTCGTGATATCGGTTTGCGCGGAGCCAATGACCCCAGAAGCACCAGCAGCGGCCACTATCTCGGCTTCCGATGCGCTTGTAGAGTTTTGGTCCTGATAACATATGGCACATGTTCTTTCTGGCAAGAAAGCAAACTCTCCAGCTTTGACTTCGCTGTCATCCTCGCCATCACTGCGCATTACCGACTTAGTCTTTCGCCAAGCACGTGCGAGCCATCGTCTCCATCTGCTTATACCAACAAGTGGTAGAACGAAGAGTAAGAACTCTGTGAAAGCATGCCAGACCAATTGCCGGTTCAGATACTCGAACGACACTTCCCGGCTGACTTGACTAGTTGGAGGAGCCAGCCGTAGCCTCAATATCCTGTCTAGCAATGTCCTATATCTTCCATTGACAAGGAATACTAAAAATGAAGCAAATGCCGCGGTGGAATGTATGGTTGACGTTATGTCAGATAGTCGAGATAACCTTCGAAGCGTTGGACTCAGCTCGTCGTAGCCATTATCGTTTTCTACCAACCAGTCTTCCCATCTCGTCCAAGCATACTTGCCCCCCACTGAAAACAGCCCGTATAACCCCTTCTGCCACTTAGAGGGCGAGACCAGAACCGCGTCCGTTTTCCTCGCATCCGTAAACTTCAAATTCTGCAGCGCAGCACCGTAAGTTGCGTCATGGTCCCATATCGTAAGTTTGAATAGCACAGCTCGCAGACCAAGCATAATCTCTGCAGACCAGTCATCTTGGAGATGCGATCCAAAATACTTCAAAGCTTCCCCCACCTGCCCCTTCAGCAAGTCAAGAAGCTCCTCATCCAAGAGTTCCGCATCCACCTGTCCAACCCTAAAAGCAGGGCGAGTGCCTTCTCTACCTCTTATGCTGTCCCAAGTCGTCAATCCAGCTTGACCGAGACGTGAAAAGGGGTATGGTAGGCGCCTCAGTTGGTGTGCGGCTCGTGAAGCTTCTTGTTGGGCAGAAATTCGGGATTGCGCCTCTCGTTCCCGTGCCTGTCTTCGCACAGCAAGCCGCTGTTGTGCCAGGGCAAAGTCGTTAGACATCGTCAATAGGGCATTGGAGGTTTTGAGTGCTTTTACTCTCGATCTTGCAGCAAGCAATACAAGTATTTGACCTCACGCCATGTTCATCGGGAGAAGGCTGAAGAGCCGAGGCTTGGAGATAGTCCCGATCTAGACTAGATCTGCACGTGACTCCACCAGTAGATTTTGAACTTGCTCTAGATATAGTAGCAGACTACGTTATTTTGTAAGCTTCATTAATATATAAGTATGAAGAAACTAAATATCGGCATATAGTCAAGTCGGGCAAATCGTTGTCTCATTTGCGGGAAAGTACTTATACGGAGGTACCGGGTTTAACTGCCGCGAAACCATTTAACAATACGGAGATAGGGACTATTAGAATCCTACTTATTACTATTACATTATAGAGTAAGCTCCAATACTCGTACAGACCTGGGAAAAGTACCCGAGTAAATAATCGCCTATCTGTGTTAACGTCGAAATGCATTCCAAAAGCAGCATAGCTTGAACATGACACTACATGAAGCGATACAGCTCGTAAAAGTAAACAGAGCCCAGCCAACAGAATTGAACAATATCTTCAAAGAAGCTAAAAGATTGGCATAAAACTACGTGAGACTTCTTATATTCAGGGAACACTGCGGATTTAACTCTTTAACAGCGATCTTTATCTGCTGTCGAGTTTTGCGAGCAAGTTTTGGTGTGCACTGCACAAACACCAATGTAAAGCTCGACAGGATATATAAATACTTATAAAAGCCTCACAGCACCTACCTACAAGTTTCCAAATACTCTGCATAAACAAGTTTCTTCAATTTTCCATCATGGCAACCACATTTACCACTCCAAAGAAGCAACTCACCTTCCTTATCACAGGTTGTTCCTCTGGTTTTGGGCTCTCTCTTGCCGGTTTAGCACAAGCTGGCGGACACACCGTCATTGCAACCTCCCGCAATCCTTCGAAGACTCCCGAGCTTGTAAAGAATGTCGAGAGCAAGGGCGGGAAATGGATCCAGCTAGATGTCGACAGCCCTGACAGCTCAAAGGTTATCGAGGAGCTTGAGAAGTCAGGCCAAGAGATTGAGTACTTCATTTTCCTTCAAATCTGATGATATTTGGTAGGAACTAGGAACGAAGAAGCCTTGACTTGTTCCCATGCCAAACCTAAACTCTAGGAAGTTGAAAAGTAGACGAATGCTGATTATACACAAAGCGTTCTAGTCAACAATGCCGGCTTTTCAATATTTGCGACCGTCGAGACCTCCACCGAAGAGGAAATCCGTTCTCAGATGGAGACGATGTACTTTGGTCCTCTGCGTCTTATCAAAGCAGTATTGCCATACATGCGCCAACGCCGCTTCGGCATAATCGTCAACATGAGCAGTGGCGCGTCCCTCTCAGGCGCACCGACCATGGGTCCTTATGCCGGAGCAAAAGCTGGACTTGATGGTATTCTACCATTTCCCAAATCCATTGTACTGTGCTCCTCTAATCGATTTATACGCAGGAATGACCAAAGTCCTGGCCAAAGAGGTTGCCGCATACAACATCCGAACCCTGACTGTGATCCTAGGCACCTTCAACACTAGCCTGGGCCTCAACGCAATCTTCGGAAAGACCCCTCTTCCAGAGGATTATAAGGGAACAATGGCGGAAAACATGATCACCTGGTTGCAGAGTGGCAAAGTTCCGATCAACGGTGACAAGGACAAAGCAATGAAAGCCGTTTATGATGTCGTGGTGGGTTATGGTATCGGTTCTGGGAAAGAAGCTGAGCCACTTTTGCTCTTGGGAAGCGATATGATTCCTAGGGCCAAGCTTGTGCAGGATACACTTGCACACAGCTTGGAGGTATTTGGGAGTTTCACCAATGGTGTCAACATTGATAAGTGAAAGTGATTAGACATCCACGAGCACGAGCACGAAGTATATTTGCCGAATGAGGGAATCCAAATTGAGACTAGTCTTACACGTGACTATGACCTTAATTTTAGTAAGGCTTGATTGATCTTCAACTCCAACAAATCCGTCCTTGACTTCCCATCTCTCAACTTTCATCCTCACCTACATTCAGTATTGTGCGCATTTCACATGATCGGAATCCATTAGTAATTGGTGAAGCATGAGTAATATGCATGCTAACATCAGCTGCAGCTTGCTGACATGCCAGCTACAGCTTCCATCAATCAGAACGCCGTACTGTGGAAACACCCGGGCATGGCCGACATGCTTCAAGTTTCCCTCAGCCCATTCGTCCTGAGGTCCATTTTGATTGTCAGAAGTCTAGATTCGCCAGTTTTTTCTTGCATTTGTTTGGTCTACAAAATGTCCTTTTGCTGCCTGGCGGCATGTTTCGTCCGTCTTTTGACCGTTGGCCGTATTGTCCGCTTTCAAAGTTCTCACTACACCGCTTTCCCTGGCTGACTCCAGGGAATCCATCCATTTTTAGCCCAAGTGCCGCTCGTTCTGCCACGCAAACCTCATGTGCAAGACCTCCCGCTCCTCAAGCGCCTCTTCAGCGAGAGCTACCCTTGCAAGACCTGTTATAAGCAGACGAAATGCAGCCCATTTCCCCAGGCGTACCCTCCTATCCCCGCGCGGGCTCGCGGACGACTCTCTTCCCACCCTCAAGCCTCCTTTGGATGACATATCTTCGATGCGTCAGACTTTCTTTCGCGTGGCGGGAGCTGATGTTTCTGAAAGGCTGAGCCACCAGAGCTACCGGCCGAAAATGCTACAATCCATTATTTAGGAGCATCTTGCATCGAAAAACTAGCCACGGTCCAAGATTAGAGGATCTGATACACCCCTTTGTTTCCGCACGGGCATGATTCCCTCATACTGCTGCTATAATGTACTTTCATTCCTGATGGATGAAATGGATTTAGTCAAAATCTTACCATCCTTAGTTCCGGACTAAGTAATGGCTGTATGAATTTAGACTTCAGTACATCAAGACAATCGGCAGTCTATGCAGGTACAGCGAACGTTCGGGTATATTGCGGCATCTTTTCTCGGGGTAGTTGAATGTTTAATCATATCCGCGCGGAGACTCGTGGAGATGCAGTTCACAGCATCATGCAGGTCATTCTAATCAAGTCAGCCTTTGGAAGACTGCTTCTTCCAGAATACGGCCTCGGCTAGATCAGATGATTGTACAGCATTGGTTCGCCTCTTATATGTACTGTACGCCATGTCCCTGCTCCCAGCCAATGCGACCCTGGTCTCGAGTTTTCCATAAGACCTTTGCATTTCGATCCATCAAACGATCTGCGCTAACGAATGTTTTGTATTTATACTCAATCATCCAATTTCATGATCGAGATGAAATCTGCATCCTAACATCGGCCGAAACCCCAGATTAAGTGCCGAGCTGTTAGCGTGACAAGCAGGGCTTTTTGCATAACTTCCCCATCAAGCGCGGAGCCTATGGCTTTAAAGCTTATTTTCTGTCTTCAGTGTAATGCTCAGCACTAGCAGTTTATGCTTAGATGTCTAGAGCTGGCGTGCAGCGTGGTGGCATGCGACCATTTCGGAAGTCTCCCAGTCACGGGTGTCACGAGGCTGAATGAAGTCCATACTGTGACAGACTTTTCTAGAATATTCTCTACGGATCAAGTATTGTAACTCTATACTAAGCACAGTGAGTCAGTAGCACTAGTGAAGTGGATAGAGAACAGTTTATCTCTGAATTCAGCTATTTCTGCTGCCGCCCTTCTGCTGACATATTCTGTGCTGATGGAAAGCTGACGCCTGGAAAACGGCGGACCAAGATTTCGCTTCCTTTTTGGCTCTAGTGCTGTATGTAGCATTGCGCCTCCCCCTGTTCCCTTCGTTCATTATACAGGGCAGCAACCATCTAAATCGATCCCAATCCCACTGTATTTGATCACTTTCCAAAATCTGCAGAGTTTCAAACTACCTTTCTCATCATTTCAAAATATCGCCGTCTTGAATACGGAGTACCCGCTTCGGCATTTCAAAGATCCATACGGTCTACCACTCAACGGTCCCTCGACAACCACTTCAATGGATAATCCCATGGGCCAAAATATCTATGAAATGCAATTACCGCGTGATGGCGAGCATGATATGTCGATGTTCTTTGACTTTGGGACGGCTCAGGAGCTAGGAGACTTCCAACCATCAACGGCAACACAAAATCAAGAGACAGCACCGAGGGGAGGTATCCGAGTGTCGTTAGCATGCATCCCAGTGGGTCAAATCTAGATCTCTTGTAAGCCTGTTGACTTATCGAATTACAGTGTCGAAGTCGCCATGTCAAATGCGGCGCTGAAGTTCCCAACTGTAGCCGGTGTCAACAGGATGACAAGCTATGCTTCTACGCAAAATCTCGAAGAGGGATGCGAGATCGAAATGCTCCACGAAAGAAGTTCGCCCCGGGAGATAAAGTCAGTCCAGTCCTTGGAAACCAGCTTCTTCGGGACCATAATACCATGGGCTATGCTACTGGGTCTTCGAGCGAATCGTACACTGGTCCGTCATCTGAGACTTCCCCAAGCCCTTCGAGCTCTTCTCTAAAGCCAGCAAGCCCGAAAAGGCTAGTTGACCTATATTACAAGTAAGCATCTCGACAATAGTAAAGTACAGCAAGTACTGACTTCAGAAAAGTTTTTTCTACAAGGCTCACCCCTTTGTGTTACCTCGTTATTATTTCTTCAACCAACTCGAAAATGACCCAGAATCCCTAAAACATTTGCGAGCCGTGATTCAGTACATCGGCTCACTGTACGCACCTGACATACCATCCGCTGAGCATAAAAAACGTGCCTTAAGCCAGCTAGATCTACCCAATATGCCACCAAATGGGTTCACAGTGCAGACCTTGCTTCTGACAGCAATCGTGCTTCACTGTGATGATGAGATGGATCGCGCTCGTGAGATTTTAGATCGAGCGATATATCTGGCATTGGAATTAAGGATGAACTTGTGTGAATTTGCAGACATCGAGCGGGACCCTGTGTTGGCTGAGAGTTGGAGGAGGACGTACTGGGGACTTTATGTTACTGATTCTATGATTGCCGGGATAACACGCGCGCCTAGTTTCATGTGAGCTAATTGCAATCCAAGAGAGTATTTTTTGGCCTTTACTGATTGCCCAAAGACTATATGCCGTGAACGCGGATGTTGAATTGCCTTGTGAACAACATGATTACACGTCCGGAGTATGTATCTCTAATCCTAGATCTTGTTTTGGTGTGAAGATTGACAACATGTTAGGTCATCCCCCGCGCGAGGACATTTGCGGAATACGAAGATCGGGATTTCGAAGACGAAACACCAATCTTCAGCTCGTTCACCTACCTCATCGACCTCTGCCGCGTTGTTGGCTGCCTGCTCAACCTCGATCGACTTTCAATGAAGGACCGGGAACCAGCAGTCGCGAATGCTGATGCTATGCTCGTAAATTGGAAGCTGCATCTTCCTCGCGAGAAGCACGGCGTCATCGATAAAGACGAGCAGGTCGATGAACTTCTCTTCCAGGCTCAAGGTTTTCTCCAAGTGTAAGTTCCGCCCCATATTTCCATGTCCAGTTTCCATCTTTGCTTCAACCTTAGACATCTTTCCAAAAGTCTGGAAATCCGGCAAGGGATTACGCTTGAAGATATCACTCGTCCTGAACGATGAGGCCCGCGTTTTAAGCAAGGATATGAATGGCTCTTAGTCTCAGCCCAGACTAACACCATCCAGTCTCCTAATATTCATCCACCGCCCCCTCTCCCGCCTTGCCCACTCCCCCATCGAAACCATATCCCGCTGCGCCCCACCTCCCTCCTCCCTCGCCTCCTTCCCAAACCCCCAAACCCTCTGGCTCCACACCCGCAAGACCATACTCGCAGCCGAGACCGCCATCGACCTCCTCGCCCTCCCATGCCCAATACTGAACCACACTCCTCTCGCAGCCTGCAGCATCACGCTCACAACACTTGCCTGTCTTTCGGCGTGTTGTTATGTGCTGGAAGGGCAGGAGTGGTTGCGGATGAGGGATCGGATACGCTTGGGACTGGGGGGCTTGAAGGCGTTCGGTGAGGTGTGGGGGACTAGTAGGCGGACTGAGAGAGAGACGAAGAGGATTGCGAGGGTGGTTTTTGAGGTTGGTAGGATAGGCGAGGGTTCAAGTGAGACGTCGCTGGAGAGAGAGGTGGTGGTGCATCTTGGGAAGCCGGTGGGACAGGTTGGCTTTTGTGGTGCTGGGGTTGATGTGATGGGTGGAATGGAGATGGGATGGCAGGATCTGAGGGAGATAGAGTATCTTGCCATGTTGGATGAGATGGGCCAGCAGGGCCAGAGTAGGGTCGGTACTTGAGGCTGTAAAAGATTATTTGCTGTGAGATTTTATGACCGAGCACGAGTAATGATGACGGTCATGACAAAACTGTATGTGGTCAATCAGAAGACTCAAGAGTATCTGCTTTGGTGTTGGATGGGGATCAGTCTGTAACCAAAAGAGATCTTGAATGCATTTCAACCTCAGCATTGATCATAATACCTTGGACAACTCAACGAGAAGGATAACTTGGCCAGTAGTTCCCAGAATGATATATCACTCAGAAGTTCAAAATAAGCTTTAGTTCGAGCACAAACCTGCGAGGATATATCTCCCCAATTCCACCAATGTCGCCGATCAAGTGCGGCAAAATGTTTGAGGGTCTGGAATACCCGAAGCCATACATGCACACTAGTACCCAAAGAAGTAACAAAAAACGAGTAATGCACTCTTACTGGTGCAAAGCGGCGTGATTACATATTAAATGTAGAGAATCGATCCTGAATACCCCGAATACCCGATACCCGTCGTTTGAGGGCAAGAGCGCAAAGTGTACTTAGTGTACTAGAATGCCAAGGAGTGAAGTCGCGGCGGACTTGGACAAATGAAAGCTATTGCGTCGCCGATTTCCAAAACGGGAAGATAGAAAACACAAACTTGAATTACCGTGTCGTAGCTGACTAGCTGACGAGCTAAGGGTCATTGCCGTCAACAACTTGAATATCCACACAATCAATCATGCAATAGTTAGCACGACTTTGCCACGAGCACGAGCACTCTCCATACACTCCACGGCTGTTTTCCAGCCTTTCCTTCTCCAACACAATCAGCGAGTAGATCGTAAGATTGTGTTGCTGCACGAGTAGAAAGCAGGGTTGAAGTGATGTCTTCGCTTGCGTAGTCAATGACCTCGCTCGTTGGCACCGAGGCTTCCTGAAAAAATCTACGCTCTTGCCGGAGCAGAAAGCTGTTATATGGCAACCATAAACGACTTTTCTACTACAAAGGACTTTCAATATCACTCAGCAAGGGTATGACAGAAGTGGGATGACTGACGCTGCACGCGACCCACGTTCTCGTTTCCTACAGATGCTCCACATACAATCACCTCCCTCTGAGGAGCCGAGGTGGAGGCAGCTAGTCCAGACACGCGTAAGCTGTCAATGCCACGAGCGGGATAGAAGCGGCTTGTTCATGAGTAAAGCAGCCGATTGACAAGCCAGCAGCCAATGTGACAGCAAGACACTTCGCACCGTTGATATTGGAGGGCGCTGCTTGAAATGCAGGGGGCCGCTTAAGATAAAGGGGCGAGGAGCAAGGAGCATTAAATCAACAAAAGAAATTGGTCTGCTCTCGAGAACATGAGAATGCAGCGATGAAGAATCGAATCCTCTATGTAGACCATATTCTCGGGAAATAGTCTGCAGATCTAGGCACTTGGCGCCTAAGTACCACCCCTGGGGTTGATGAGTGAATATTCCAAAAATAGAGGAAGTCGCCCACATGGATGATCAGTCTTCGCAAGCATAATGGTTGGTGGAAGGAAACAAAGCAAGCGGTCTAGAAAGGGTTTCGTCATGTTCTTGGTTCTTTGGCTGCTCACTTGGCAACTTTCGGGGTTCAGATATTTATGCCCCTTGTGATATCGAGCTATTCTGCTTTCTGTGTTTCGGGGTTTTCGGAAAATAAGATTATCAGGAATGATGAACTACTTATTCTTCAACTCTTGTACATCAGATGGCAGCTGCCGTCAAGAATGAATTTTCTTCTGGCAAAATCTTCAGAAGTGACACACACCTGCAAAAGGAAGAACAGCGAAGCTAAGGTCAAGGCGCTTCAACATCCACAATGCGTTCAGCAGACAGAACGCGATACAGGATGTATGCACAAGCAAGCAAAGGAAAGATGTCTATATCTACCTTGTATTTATACATCAATCAATTGCTTCTGTCACAGAAAACGCTCGTCAACAATCGGGCATCGTACAAACACGCACGCACAAACGACCTTGTAGGGTTTACTGTGCTTCGCCAGAGATATCTATATCAGCAATTGCGAGCATGGCGTAAATGATAGTCCATCCAAACAGTGCTTGTGATAAAGAGCTCAAGTGAAGAAGTGTATTCTATGTAAGGTGTTGTTATGCAATAGATACAGACCGGTGCGGCTCTAGATGGCTCTTCGCTTCACACTACTCGTATGACGTGGGCCGGGATGGGATGTTAATTAAGCTCCGCTCCCTCAGACTTCAGTCTATCTAGTAGTTGTAAACAAATATAGTCTAATACTGCAATCGCATTCAAACAACAAGCCTTTCACATTTGCCTAGATGTCTCGGTTTCCTTGGTGCCATCAATAACATAACATCTTGACCAACGGCAATTCTAAGCAGAGCACTTCCAAACATGGTTTGTTCTCAGTTTCTATATTTTTGAATGGGACAGGGCTTCCAAAGCATTCGTTACTCTAGGAGCTCAATTACTGAAATATCTTACTCCACAGACTACCAATTCCCGCGAGCGTCCTTCAACGGCTGTTAGCACTGCCCAGTCTTCCAATGGCTCCGGTAATCCTCGAGAACGCGGGCCTACTCGCCTCATATCCGTAGACAATGTCCTTCAATACGCATCCCAAATCCCATCCGGCCAAGCACGCGGTCCACCAGGCAGACGACCTGCGCCCAACACCCCCCGGCGTCTAAGTGCTGGCGGGAACATAGCTGCGAGGGTAGCAGCACAGAAGGTGCCTGGTCGAAGCACGAAGTTAGTGAGAAGCTGGTCCTCATCCCCGAGACCGATAAGGATGCCTCAGACGAAGAGGATGATGGCGAGCTAGAAGGAGATGATGGTCCGCTGAGGGATGATGAGATGGATGTACTGAAGAAAAGGGGAGGAATCCGTGGGAAGAGTTATGCGGAAAGGTTACCCAAGGCGAAACGGACGGACAAAGTGGCTAGGGTTACGGCCTATTGCACGGCGCAAGGATATAAGATGAAACTCACAGCGGCGTTCGTAAAGGATAGGCATGGTGCCAAGACGAAGTTGTATGACGACTGCCTATACACCGTCTACCACCTGCCAATGCTTCCGGGAAGTGAAGGATTTCGAATCAGAAGCAGTCCGGTCCTGAAAAGTCCAGGCGGGAAAGCGGTTCTAGATGAGGAGATTGAGAGAAGCGAGAATCGGGATTACCACGAAGGATATTTCGAAGATTCAGAAACATACGGTATCAGAGGCGACGAAGAAACCCCCGAGAACGAATCCGAGGAAGATCGAACAAGAAGAGAAGAAGAGGGTCGTCGAACCAGAGAAGCCACCCGAATCGAAGAACAAGGACATCGAGGAGACAGCCCGAATCGAATTGCACCCGACGCCACAACCTTCGCCGAGATGTTCGTTTTCTCTTACGGCGTCGTCGTGTTCTGGAATTTTACAGAGAACCAAGAGAAAGACATCTTGGCCGATTTAACATTCTACGGGCACGAAACAGGGACCTCATTACTTTCCCGACCCATCAAAGAGGACGATTTTGAAAAGGAAGAGCTCCATTTCGAGTACAGTCCTATGGTAGAGAGACCGCGAGTTTTCAACGACATGATCACACTCCGAAGCGGCGATCATATGATCAAACTTTCCATAAGCCACGCCATCGCGCAGAGCACAAAACTAAATTTCTTCGAAGAAAACATGTCAAAAACCATGCTAGACGCACAACATGTACCCAAACACATGGCTCTCACAGGCCAGCTAGGCATGTCTCGAAAAGAAATCGTTAGGATCTTAGGACGGCTCTTCAAGAGCCGTGTAGACGTTAATCTTTGTACGCCCCAATTCGACCCCTTTGCCATGTAAGCAGCTACTAACATAGTCCTAGCATCCAACATCCTCGACGTCCCCAACTTCTTCTGGGATGCCGAACCCACTTTGCACCCGCTCTACTGCGCCATCCGCGAATACCTCGAGATCCAACCCCGCATCACAGTCCTCAACGAGCGTTGCCGCGTATTCCTCGACCTCGCCGAGATCCTCTCGGACTCGATCGCGGACACGAAAATGTCCACCATAACATGGATCATCATCGTGTTGATTATCGTTAGTATCGCGGTCACAGTTACGGAAGTAGGACTTCGATTCGGGATATTGTCGCGGGGGAAAAGCGTTGGCAAGGCTGGGGGCCTGGCGGTGGGGGGTAAAGAGTGGCAAGAGTGGAATTTCTCAAGGAGTGATTTTAGTCAGAGGCAGGTGGGGGATATTTGTGGAGCGGGAACTGTGCCGGAGCGGTTGGCTGAGTTGTAGATAGATATAGTTACTTTGTGCTTCTGTGCTTGCGGCTGTGATATTTGCATTGCTTTGCGTTGCGTTGCATAGCTATGGTGTTCTGGCGCTGTATATTCTTTTCGGAGTAGGATCGGGTCAATATTGACTTGATGGACATTATTGTCTATTGATCCACCCTTCTTCATACATGTCAATGTCCTTGTATATACAATTAGAACGTTTAAAAAAAACTCATCTATAGTGAGTGCGGCAGATTGGACATTGCAGGGAGAATGTCGTAAGCTTTTGTATGAGCGAACTTGGTTTTTAGCAGCTGGCAGCTGGTCTTTGCAAGACATCTAGTTTCAAGTTACACGTCATTATATAACCCCCCATAGAACTTATCAAGACTGCGAGTCTAGCTTTGCATTGCGTTGTATACCAGTATTACCGAAGCGTGAAGGTGTGCCGGTGTTTTTGCAACTACCTAGGTATGTATCTAGTACGAGTCTGCACATGTTACACCATGGGAGGACTGATTTGCAGCACAATGAATCAATCCATGAGCAATGCAGCAGTGATGGTATATTTCGCCAATGATTTAAACTCAGGATGTCAGTCCTTTTCGCAGGGTATCTAATCATAAAATAAACCTACACATCTCTTCTCTCCTTATATCAGCCGTTCTCCCAAAACGCCCGAGGCTCGTTACTTGCTTCCTTCCCCAGCCTCTGGAAGCCCTGAAGTACATCCTTATCCACATTAATCGAAAAGTTTGCATGGAAAGCTTCTTCGCCCCCACACGCATTGACAACGCCCTGCAAGCGCTCCTTGACGAAATTGAAGGTATGGATAGTATGCACTGGATCGCCAGCACTATGAAGCCGCCTTCTTATATCTTCTGGCCCCTCGTACTCGTTCCCTTCACTCTGCAACCAGATCAAGTTATCACCGCCATCGTCACGCCCGGTTGACATCTCAGTGATAACAGAAGTCCACATGGCGAAATAATCTTGGAGCCGCTCCAGAATGACGGGCGTCATAGGTGGCGGCACTTCTAGGAGGCGCGTGAGAGCTAGACACGAGAGTTTCTGCCTGTCGATATTCGCCATGCTGTCAAAATGCCGGAACCACTCTGTGCTCAGCCACCTCCAGACATCATCTGCATTCCCCATAGAACCCATGATCGTAACGAAGACGTTTGGGTCCGCTAGCGCGAGACGTGCTAGAATGGTGAAATAGTCTGTCTCTACGACATCGTCGAGCTTAGGGTACCGACGGTTTGGACCAGCAGTTTGGTGAGCATCCCATGCATCATGAAGTCCTTCAAAGACTTTCTGGCTGTAGCCGCATTCATGTAAGTCTTTGGCCACGAGTGTGATGCCTTGAGAGCCTCCAATTTTCTCTGCAGCACGTATGAGGTTCTCGACTATGGATGTTACTTGTCCTGCCATTTCACGCCTCTTGACGCCGAGCAGGTTCGACATGTATGAGAGAATACGTAGGCGGATGCCGTCGCTGAGCATGGCTTCGGGGGCGAGTAGAATGTAGGATTCGACGATATTAAGGACCGTGCGAAGGGTATCGGAGCCGATTTCAAGGAGGGGAAAGGCGGCCTCGACGAGCGATACTACCTCTAATGGAGCAGGAGCAGGGGTTTGAGCGAGAATGGTAGACCACAGGTCGAGGGCTTCGTCCATGAGGTAGATTTGCATTTCTGAACCGGGCTCAACGGCTCGTTGGATCAGTGGTAAAATCATGGCATGATATCTTTGAGCATGTTCCTTCATGGCCGTGACCAGTGTAGAAAGAAGAGTCAATATGGCTTGCTTCAAAAGATGTTCTTCGCCTGATGCTTCCCACAAGCCGGGTAATATTGAGACAATCTGGTCAGCGAACGGAGAAATGCTGTTTTCCAGCCGGACTGCTATGACTCTGATTGTCTCAAGAATCGCCATCTTCGTTTCCGTATTTTCCACCTCTTCAATCAGAGCCATAAGTCTGTTGAGATAGTCTGAAGCGTAAGGAAGAAACCCGCCAGGGACAAAACTAAAGTCATCAGCGACAGTCTTGAATTGCCTTGCTGCGGTAACGCGAACAACGTAGTCATTAGTCTCGTCTTCCGATTTCAGTAGATGTTGGAAGATTTGATAAACCAAAGGTCTATTTGCTTCCGAGACGCTAATAGTGATCCACTGTCCAAGTAGGATAGCTATTCTCCGTCGCAGGACTTTGTAGCCAGGTCCAGTCTGTTGAACGTCATTGACCAGCGTTGAAGTGAGGAACGTATTGAAGTCGAAGCTACTAAAGACAACGGGGGCTGATAAGCCCATTGCCGTATAGACCGCATCTTTCGTCACCACCGTACTATCACTCCCACCAGCAACAGAGTGAAAAAATGATAGCAACGGCTGCACAAGAAGCTCCTTGTAGTTTATAACCAAGTCCATGAACAACTTTTCCGAGCATGGTCGACTTCGAATTCCGAGGTATCGCCACCACCTTCTTCTTTGATCTCCCATTCATCTTGGTCATCTTCCCACGCCTCGAGATCAGCTTGACGGAAGACAAAAAATTTGGTAACAATGACATTGGCAAGTTGGGCGACAAGATATTCGGTAAGTAATTCCGTTTTGATGAGCGCTACACCTTTCTGTTGCTCTGCCTTTACCTCAGGTGTTTTGTATTTAAATGATTGGGCAGGACTGAACACCATTCTGAGGCACCCGCGCAACAAATTTAAGCCCTTGAGGCACAGTTTTTCCATCACCGGTCTTTGATCTTTGGAATCACCATCTTTATTGATAGATTTTGCGCTAAAGTCCTGTGATTCTGAGCCATAGGATTCGCCGAACTTGGCTATTAAGCCGTTATACGCTCGTACTAAATCCAGTGAGCTGGGAAGAAGCGCGAATGCTGCCGGATGTATCGCGGACATTTGAAGATGAAGCTTTGAAAATTGGACTAAATGCTTTTCTACCAACTCTTTAGCCGGAGTCACCAAGAATGGAGGATCTTGGGTTATCATTTCAAGAAACTGGCCGAACTGAACCTGAGAGAGCGCCCAGATTTGTTGAACGTCTGTGGAGTGGTTGGGATATTCATATCCAACAATGAGCAGGCGTCTGAGGATCTTGATAGCAAATAGACTGTTATCCAGGGCATCCATTGCCCCAGCCTCGTCGTCCCCATTGCCTTGTAGAAACCCCATCCATATTGCTACCTTCTGTGTATATATTTCGTTCAACAAAAATACGATCTCGGGTGTGATTGATTGTAAACTCGTTTGAGAGGCTCGTAATCTCGCAGTCGACAACTCCTTCACCACTTGTAACATCATCAGCATCCCCCTTCGCAGGTGTAACTGGTTCGTCTGATTTGCGGACCGCAGAATCTTGATCAAGTTTGTAAGGACCTCTGGCCAATCGAGCGGATAGTCTATTCGAACGACTTTAGATACAACCAGGGCGTTCTGCAGGGCGAGTTGTGTATTGGCCTCCTCGATACCTCCCTCTATCAGATGTGACCGGATCTCAGCCTTCTCCTCCTTGGTGATGGCACTGATAGCCGTCTTCCGCCAGTACTTGTCGATGCCATTTTTCAGTTGGATTATAGCAAGGTATCGGACTTCAGAGGGGAGGGATTTGTCCAGGTATACTGCCTGTGAAGTGATTGTCAGTTATTGCCATAGAAACTGGAGAAAGTCGTGCTGGTTGGGAAGAGCCACAAGCTGCACTAATGTCTAATACGCCATGCCGACTGCAACATATACAGTACTAAATACGGCTTTCGGCATCGACGTCAAGAGGACAATTTCCTTACCTGCAGTAATGTGTAATAACCCCGCTGTGTTTCCCACGATTGAAGCTGTTGTGTGCCGGTTTGGATGTGCACTTGTTGAGAGGATCCCGCTGACTGAAGAGCTAGATAGACTTGTTGCGGCGTAAGAGGCGCAGCTTCGCCAGGGACCTCAATAGCAAAAGCCATAGTGTTGGTTGTGCAGGGAAGGTCAACAGTTGGTGTTAGTTGGTGTTTTGAAAAAGTGCATGGCTCGCTTGGTGGGGCAAGCGGCTCCTCCCGAGATGTCCCACCTCAGGTGAAGGAAGGACTACATTTGACAACCTTTGTACACGCATCTGCTTACAGTACAGTATCACCAACTTCACATCTATTTACAAGCAAGGCCGAATGGCAGATGTAACGAACCTGGACTAGTCGATCTGAGGTAGGAAGTACGAGTCTCTCTAAGACTGATTACTTTTCAATTCCTAAAGAGAAACATATCTTTGACGGCACCACCGAGTTGGCTCAGAGGACATATCAGTTCGCCATTCGCGGCGTTCAGCAAATTTCGTTCATTTCCTCCACCGGAGACGTTTTCATCCATCGATAACCTCCGCTTATTGGTCTGTGCCATCGTTTGCTGGCTTGTGTTGACTTATGCGTCGCCTGTATCCTTATCCCTATCATTGTATTCTGCTCTCTGTTGGCTCATCTCAACATCTCTTGCACTGGTATTCGCACACTCTTCGATATCTTGAATTATGCTTGTAGTTGAGCTAGTGTTAGAGGGAGGGTTGGTCGGGGCATTGGTGTCAGTAGTTTGGCACCTGTGTTCACAACTAATGATGTGCGGAAGTTCGATGAAATAGCCGGCTGTACAATCGAGGTCAATCATATGTCTTGAAGTACTACCCAGGAGGATATATATAATCTTGGGAGTAAATATTGCCTTCTTGAGCTCGCTGATAATTTGCTCGCCTGCTGAATCTTCTGCCTCTGCCTCTGTTGCTGTTGTATTCAGGGGCTCGCTTGGCCTGTCCCTCGTCATAGTTGGCGCAACGATAGGAGTACTCCGCGAATCTGACAACTCCCTGTTTCCAAGACGACTGACATACTAAGCCTTCATATTGAGCCCCAATGTATGGTTTTGAGCTTGTTGAGATATGTGGAGCATTGACCGGCATTCACCCCTCCGAAGGCGTCCGACGGAAAGTAGATATACCATCCACCAGAAGGATGGGAATCTGCGCAAATGCCTGTTGAATGAATGTTCTCGACGAGTCTCGCGATACAACTGGATCTTTCCATGCCGACTTTGCAATGTCCTCTATTCAAGACTTGCGGGGTTCCGGGTCATTCACTAAAAACTTAAGACGACTTATATCATTACAAGTGGTTATTGCTATTATCATTAATCAGCGGACATTTGAATTATCAAAGAAGCACTTTTCAAGGTGAAGTGAAATTCAGTGTTGCCAAAACGAGGAAAGTATCAAATAAGGTCGCACGAACGTCGGAACGTATGCTTAGTGTATACAGAGTGCTTATCCTAGGCAATCAAACCCCGTTCGTTGATCTTCACCTCCTAACAACAAAAGCAGGCCATATCTCAAAAATCTCCTTCCGATCATTCACAAGCCCTTCACCCATCCATCTATTAGCCTCTCCCACCTCAAAACCCTCATCTCCCATCACCCACCCATCCGCGTACTCAAAAGTCCTCTCATCGAGATTCCAAACCAAACCTCCCCGCTCCCCCCTCTCAACCTCCCAGCGCATCTTCCCATCACCCAAATCCAGATCCAAATCCAAATCCGGCTGCTCACCAACAACAACAAGCAACGTTTGCAACCCGTGAAAGTACATCAATATCTCGGAAAAGCCACACAGTGCATCATGGTCCTCTTGCATAAGCGCCGCAGAAACGGCGAGGATGCTGGGCTCGGCCCAGATAGATACGTTGACATTGAGTAAATCGGCCTCGAAGCTGCGATCTGAGGGTTCGGTGAGGAAATCATTCCATCTGTCGCGTGTAACGAATAGCGCATCTAGCGCTGGGTTATAAGCACGTGTGAAAGTGTACATATTCGTGATCCGCTCTCCCGGCTCTTCGTCTCGATCATGGTCTTTGCCGTTTTCAAGGGCTTGTACATGTGGTTGCAATTGCATACCGGCATCCCCTTGCCTACACAGCCATTCTAGCGCAACAGCACGAGCTTCGCGGTTAACGGCGACGAGTGGGATGGCGTATTGGACGTGGTCTAGTAGGGTGTGATAGAATTTGAAGTACAGGTTATCTAGGACGTCGTCGGGGTCGTAATACAGCTCGGATGCTGTTAGGCGGTGGGGTTGCCAGCAGCCTGTTTTGTAGAAGTATAGGGCTGGCTTGACTTTAGAAAGTGGGAGGAGGGCGGCTCGCCATATCTGATTGCGGAGCTCTGGGGCGAGGTGGGAGAAGAGGGGGAATTGTGGAGAGTTGGGTGCTGTTTCTGCCATGCTGTTGTTGTTGGCTTGTTGATATCTGATAATATGTCAGGAGGAAGCCTGATCGGTTATATTTATGGGGGCAAAATGGCCTTTGCACGTGATACTCCTGCTCAGTCTGGTAGATTGTAGAGAGTATATTTGTATTCCCATATCTATCCATTCTATGAGATATCATACCAAGCCATTCATCAATAGCCTAAAAACAACAACCCCTATCACGCAACGCTAAACCGCAAAACAAAACAAAGGAAAGTCTTCATACAAACTATACAGTCTCTAGAGTATTCAACTGCACATACCCATCTTCCTCGACCCTTCTCCCCCGTCCTGTCACAGTCCTCACCGCATCCCCCACCCTGCCCATCAACCCCCAACCCTTACCCTTCCGTTGGATCTGTCCCCTCTCCTCCGCAAGCGCATCTTCCATCCACTGCGGTCTCTTCCAGAACTTCAAAAGCAAGCTAGAGGCAACGACGCTTACAGAACTTGCAGCCATAGCCGCGCCAGCAGCCATAGGATGTAAATGCCATCCGAACGGCAAGAAGAACCCCATCGCGAAAGGGAGGCCGATGAGATTGTATCCGCACGCCCAGGACAAGTTGAGTTTGATACGGTTGAAGATCGAGCGCGCGAGGTGGATGGATGCGGCGATGTCCATGAGGTCATTAGGACGCATGAGCACCACATCCGCGGCTTCCATCGCGACGTCTGTGCCAGAAGCCATTGCAATCCCGACATCAGCAGTTGCGAGCGCGGGAGAGTCATTGATGCCATCGCCGACCATAGCGACGCATTCGCCTTGTGCTTGGAAATTGCGGATGATTTCTTGTTTCTGATCGGGTGTTACGCTTGCGTGGACGTTTTCAGGGGATATGCCGACGATGCGGGCAACGGCGAGCGCGGTGGAGCGTTGATCACCGGTTATGATGGCTGTTTTGATATTCATCTTGTGCAGGGCGGCGATGGCAGCGCGGGCACTGTCTTTTACGGTGTCGGCGAGGCAAATATGCCCGGCGTAAGAGCCGTCGACTGCGATAAAAATATTGGTTGTTCCTGCTGATATGCTCTTTGAGGAACCGGCGGCTTTGAGGTTGCTTTCTTCAGAGGCTTTTATTGCTTTTTGGGGAACAACGATTTTGTTGTCTTGAAGATAGCGCACGCTGCCGATGAGTACGCGATAACGGGCTCGCTCGGCGTTGGTAGCTGGCTCGACGAGAGCACTGATACCTTTTCCCACGCTTGCCTCGAAGTCACCGACGCTACCGTCGATAGTCCCTTCGATGCCCAGGCCAAGTTCCTCCTTCGCATTTGCTAGGACAGCTTTGCCAATGGGATGTTCACTGCCCATCTCTGCGAGTCCAATGATTGACCACCACAGTCTCTTTCTCCATTCGTTGCTCTCCCATGCTGAAACGAGGTTATACTTGGCAACACTCATTTTACCCATGGTAAGAGTTCCGGTCTTATCGAGAACGACTTGGGTAATTTTAGTGGCAGTCTCCAAAGCAGCACCGCCTTTGACTAAGATTCCGTTCTCTGCACCAACACCAGTTCCGACCATAACAGCGGTAGGTGTAGCGAGGCCAAGAGCACAGGGGCAAGCAAAGACAATAACTGAGATGCAGAGCTTTACACAAACCATGAACTTGCCGCCACTGGCTTCGTCCAAAAAGATCTCGGGTGGATGAGAAAGGGCATGGCTGAGAATCATCCAACTGGCGAATGTAAGGAACCCAAGGATGAGAATGGTAGGCACAAAGTACCCAGCGATCATATCAGCAAGACGCTGAATTGGTGCCCTTGTGGTTTGAGCTTCCTGTACAAGCTTGACTATTTGACTGAGCTGCGTATCGCGACCAGCTCTTGTGACACGGAAGTCGACTCTGCCTGTACCATTTACGGTTCCTGCAATCAGGAGACTGCCTTTCCGTTTCTGGACTGGCATAGCCTCTCCGGTCACCATACTCTCATCGACATATGTCTCTCCTCGAGTGACTGTTCCATCAGCTGGTATTTTGTCACCAGGTCGTAGGACGACAATGTCGCTAACTTGAATGAGTTCGGTAGGAATGACTTTCTCTTCTGCTGCATTGCCTTCCTGTGCAGATTCTTTAGGTTCCTTTCCGCTACCAATGGCAATCTCCCAACCCTCGGCAGCTTTTTCTGCGGCGATAGGGTCTGCATAGATGGTTGCCATTGATGGAGCGAGTGACATGAGTCTTGAGAGCGCCTTTGAGGTTTGGCCCTTTGCTCGATTCTCGAGGAATCGTCCGAGTGTAATAAAAGTAATGAGCATACTGCTCGTATCGAAGATAGTACTGGGTCGAGTATGAGGTGGTGCGCAGATAGAAACAACCATGGCTGCAATGCTGAAGAAAAATGCTGCAGAGGTACCAAGCACAACTAGAACATCCATAGTGGGCGAGCCGTGCTTCATCGACTTGAATGCAGAAATATAGAAACGCTTTCCAATGCCAAACTGAACGGGTATTGTAAGGACCAAACAAATAATATCGCCCAGGTATAGACCAGGAAAGAAGACTATCAAGCTTCCGAAGTCTAGAAATGGGAGTAACATAGGAAAGACCATGCTGATCAAGAAGACTGGAATAGCAAACATCACCGACGTCCTGAAGGCGGTTCGCCATTCTGTAATTTCCTTGGTTTTGGAAAGCGACTCAAGTTGAGCGTTGTTGTCATCGTTGTCTGCCACAAGAGCATTGTAGCCCTGGGCTTCAATAAATTCAACAAGTGCACGAAGGCCGGCGACGTTGGGTTGGTGGTTGATAGTAAGTCGAGATGTAGCGAGGCTAATCTTTACAGAATTAACGCCAGATAATGACTGAAGCTTGGCCTCCAACGCTGTAGCAGCTGCTGCATCTCTTACTCCAAACACTTTGAACTGGATTGAGGTAGCGTCAGAGGTCTGGGTTGCGGATCCTAAATCTGTTGATATGATCTTGGCATCGAACCCCCTGTCCTCGATGATTTCGGCAATTTGTTCCGAGGAGAGTTTCGAGGGGTCATGTACGACTATCGCACGTTCTGCTAAGAGACTGACATTGAATTGTATTAGTCCTTCCAGATCTTTGAAACCGCTTTCGACGGCAGATGTGCAGGATCCGCAAGTCATTCCTTCGATAGCAACGGTGGTCGTCGCTACCTTGTCTTTCCCTGACGAGCTTCCTCCAGCACTAATTTTCTTTGGGGTCGATAAACCCGATTCGACAATGGTTGCCCCAAAGCCTCTGTCCTCGATGATTTCCGCAATCTGTTCAGCAGTGAGAAGAGAGGAGTCATGTTCCACCACCGCTCTTTCTGACAGTAATGATATACTGAAATGCTTGACTCCTGGCACATCTTTGAAGCCACTCTCAACGGCCGACGTGCAAGCGCCGCATGTCATACCCTCCACAGCCAGTGTAGTTGTCCTAGTTGCATCTTCCTCCGCATCCTCCTCCTCGTCGTACGGGTACGCTTTCTTGTCGAACGTCGGTGATGGTAGATCCGTAGCCAAAACCTCGGCATCAAACCCTCGATCCTCGATAGTATCCCGTATTGTCTCTGCACTGATCTTCTCCGGATCATGCATTATCACGGCCCGTTCCATAACCAAACTGACCGACACGCTTCCAATCCCCTCCACACCCTTGAACCCAGATTCAACCGCAGATGTACATGCGCCGCAGGTCATGCCGCCGACTTTCAGAGTTGTTGTCGCCATATGTGCAGGAGTACCCAGTGATGGCCTCGAGTCCGGCTCTTCCGTCGCAACCGTTAAGAATGCTGGG
The DNA here is from genome assembly GCA_007821535.1 of Lachnellula occidentalis. NCBI lineage: Eukaryota > Fungi > Ascomycota > Leotiomycetes > Helotiales > Lachnaceae > Lachnellula > Lachnellula occidentalis. The sequence continues at coordinate 24,513 of QGMI01000169.1, read as the reverse complement.
GCCATTGTGAATGGATTCGCTGCTGGCAGCAGCGGGGCTGAATAATGGGCAAGGCAGCTGAGTATATGTAGCAAGTGGTGCTCTCGTATCACTGAATTCGGCTAGAATCTGACATGTAACTGCTTGCTATATTGCAGGCTCTCGGTCAGTATATTACTGCTCTCATGCGAGATGGTGCATGCAGGCCGAAGCACGGCGCAATCACTTACAGTATGTACAACAATAGAAGAACAGAAGACCAGCTCCTGCACGACGCCGGCTTTTGTTCCGTCTTCAGCGTTGAGGTGAAGTGTCCCGCTCTTTGTAATGCTGCTTGGCTTCGGGATATTGACGCCACTAGCCTAACTCCGGGTAAAGCACGTTATTTTGCTGGACTTTTCGAAATATTCTCTCGCTCTTGGTGTAACAAAATTCAGAGGAGTGCAGGACGACTTTTAATTATTAGGAGCCTTTATGAAGGGGGTTGTGATTGTTGTAATGGTTGAAGGTGGGGATCAAAGGTAAACGTAGTGACTCCTTTGTGTCTTGTTGATTACCTTGGTACCTTTATGTAGAAAGAAGCAGCAATAATGGCACCCACACGCTTGCGTAGGGGAAGCCGATGTATTTCAATATTTCGAGACACGACAGGCATCTTGTTCTCTCCGAGCGGCAAGCCAGAGGAGTCCTGTAGCAAGATCAGATAGTCCGGAGGTACTGGACCGTAAATGGACAGGGCATGCATGGCATGGCATTGCACGTCTCGTCTTCCTGTCAATGCGTTTCCTACGGATCCACTATTCGTGACTTTGCAGATGTTTTGATCCGTTTTAGACTCTTCCGAGCTGTACTCGTGCATGGTGGAGTATTCTATGGATTCTTAATATTGCGGCCGCGTGTACGTGTACGATGCATCAAGCCTCCTGCCAGATGTAGAAAAAACACGGAGTAAATGTAACTGTAATTGTAAATTGTACGGTATCTAGAAATATCTCATGGAAAGTCTTGGTGGGACATGATACCAGGAACACAGGGGACATGCACCACGCGGATCGATGGCGGGCGCTATCAACAAGGCTGGCCTCGCTCTCGCTTAGCTGATTAGATCAAACGCTCCTCAAACCACTCGAGCTCCAACTCCAAACATCACAGACAGTACACTGTTAATCAACCCGACTCCTCCATTTCCCCTTGCTGTGGTGTTTGTCAAACAGCCCGCTGCACATTCGTAGATCACACACCCAGTCTCGTAACACCGGTATACTTCCCCCGGGTCAAACACCCAGACAAGCTTTCGAAGCACCGGGAATTGAAGCTCTATCCAAACAGGCAGCGAATCAATACCCGAGAGTCCACCAACCTGAGCCTTGGACCACCGCCCTCACGAAAATGGAGCAAACCAAAGCCCTCAATGCTTTAGAAGTACTTCCCCCAGCTTCTTCCCCAGCCCATCAATTATCATCAAGCTAACACCAAACAAAAGCCCTTTCTAGCCCTCACCAAATCCGCCTCCTCCCCCCGCGCAGCAGCCGACCTAGTCCAACGCGCGACCTCCGCACCAAATACTTACATATTCGCCGAACTGCTCAGCAGCCCGCCAATCCAATCCCTCTCTTCCTCACCAGACCACGCCCCTTTCTTAACCCTCCTACAAATCTTCAGCTATGGCACGTACAAGACTTATATATCTACGCCCAACCTGCCACCTCTGAACACAGCGCAGACGCTGAAGCTTCGCCAACTGTCTTTCCTGACCCTAGCCCGAAGACCAGGCGAACTGAATTACACAAATCTGATTGCGGAACTGGGACTAGATGGACCGAGAGAGTTGGAGGATGTTGTTATTAGTGCTATATATGCTGGACTGGTATGTCTTTCCCCCTCCCTCTACCCTCAGTTTGAGAGAAGTCTTGCGGGTCTGACTGATTTTGTGAGAAACAATAGATCCAAGCAACACTCGATCCCTACAACTCCCTAATCTCAATCTCCTCCGTCTCCCCACTCCGCGACCTCCCACCCTCCAGCACGCCCTCCATGCTCCTCACGCTCTCGGCCTGGTCTTCGCGCTGCAGCACCTCGCTCTCGGACCTCGAGGCCCAAATCACGCAGATCAAGACCGAAGCCAAGCGCAGGCAAAAAGAAGAGGCGGAGTGGAACAAAGTAGTCGAGAAATTGGTTGAGAGTGGAGGTGCAGGTGCAACTGGAGGTGGAGGCAAAGCCGCTAAGAGCGACGAGAGTGGAGGCGGTGGGGGCTTCTTTGGGGGCATTGGAAAAAAGCTTGGGGGTGTTAAGAACGATTATGAGGATGTCGACATGGAAGGAGATGATGGGGAGAAAGCGGGGAAGAATCTGAAGAGAAGTTTTGGGCTCTTGGCGTCGGGGAAGTAAATGATTGATGAAATTATGACTTTGAGATTTCTTATAGGGCGTTATGATGGCATGGATGGCGCATAGAATGAGAGCATACTCCCATTGCTGGTACAGATCATATTGGGAGCGAGTCTGTTGGCTAAAATCCAAAAGAGTCCAACAACATCTGGCTGGCTGTCGATTTATTGACTTTTAATGTGTTGCAACGTTCCAAAGCGAATTCAGCAAACGAAAGCTTCATCTTGATATTTCAGGAAAAGCCATTGATCATAGATATGTCAAACACAGGTAATAAACATCACATCAGTTGCAGAAGCCAACAAGTACTCATGGGTATTGCATTACTAGAAGCATTAGAAACCAACGAACTCGCGCCAATCATAAATCCCAGCGCTCCCCTTTCAAAGCTGGCGAGGGGGGATATATGCATTCATTCCCCACATCCTTCAAAACGCCCAAAACCCGCCCTATTCACACATACCATACGCTATATACATTTTCCTCCCCTCCACTCCAAATAGAGTTTAAGAAAGAAGATCATAAACTCCCCAATGCTGTCCCAATTTGTGTGAACTATCTATCGATCTGGCCGTTACGTCTGTCTTATTTCCTTTGCATTACATTACAACCTCTTGCCGGGCACAAAGACGAAAAGCACAACTAGTGCGGTGTCGATGAGGATGGTGACGGCCAAGACCATGAGGGCGCGCTTGTTGAGCAGTTTGCGGACGTAGGGCTCGCGGATCTTGGTGAAGGACATGAAGGTGTATTCGCTGAAGCCGACGAGGGCGAGGATGGGGTCTAGGCGGTATTGATGGGAACAGAGGGCGTAGACGCCAAGTGTGAAGGGGAGAAGAAGCTGTGGTAGCACGTTAGTGACTGTGTACAAGATGAAAGGATTGAAATAACATACCCAAACTCTAGTGTGGCGGGGGTAATCTAGAAAGATGAACACAAACGCTAGCCAGAATCCGGCAAACATGGCGATGAGACCAAGGATAACTCTCATGATCATAGATGTTGGAACGAGGTTCCCGAGTGCCTTCATTCGTAGGAAGCCCGGGAAGGCATCGCGTTCCATGGCTTGGAAGACGTAGTCCTTGGCCGCGTCGAAGACTTCTGGATCATCGCGTCCGCGTTCTTCGATGGAGAGGGTGATTTCATGGGTGATGGCGTGTGGAAGGATAATTTCGCGCTCAGCGCCAGGTAGAAGGTATGTATAGAGGATCTTCTCGGCCGAAGCTCTGATATCTGCTCGAGCGACAGTATGTGCTGGGGAATTCGAGTCTGATGTCAATTCATGTGCACTGTTCATAAAGCTTGGTCGTGGCCGGTCATTTGATGTCGAGCGATGGTTGTTTGATGCTTGCGAGCCAAAACTTGCAGATGGGGAGTGTCCCAGTCCGTTACCCTCCGAGCCTTCTTCACGGAGAAAGGCTGACATTTGCGCATCTTGGTTCTTCTCTTTTTCCGTCATCAACGTCGATGGCCCACCTGCTGGATGACTCAAGTCCCCCATTCCCTCCAAATAAGCAGAAGATCTTTTCGAGGCCGACTTGTCGCCATCTGGTGTCCCAATCATCACGGATCGACGTAGTTCTCGAACATAATGCCTACATAACGACATATGTTGGGCGACATCGAGCCTTTGAAAGTCAGTATTGACTCGATATTCAATCCCTGGATCCAGAAAACCCTACCAAAAATCTAAATAGTCCACTGATCTCTGCTGATCTCTCATGTAGATGTAGAATGCGAACAAATCTACGGGCGCTAATGTCCTTCTGCTGAGGACTTCAAATAGGGTAGGAAGCCTGTTCCGGGCCAGATCGGGCTGTGGTGAGGGATCATGGTGATTCATCTTGAAATGGTAACTTTATTGATGTGCGGTTCGATGCGATTAATCGTGAAGTGAGGGAATGGTGGTGAAGAGAAAGCGAGAGCGGTGTTTGACGTTGATCGTCGAGGGCGCAAGGAGAGGTTGTAAATGAGCGTGGAGAGTGAATCAGCCAGATCCGCAGACAATTTTCTGGTAACGTCAAATTTTTGGTAACGTCAACTTCGACTGCAAGACTGTGATGAAGCGTCCGGCGCGAAAGAGGTTGTGGTGGTCAATTGCAAGACTGAGGTGGTTGGATCGTATCGTTCTCGGCTTCATTTCCCTCTAGTATTGACGCCTCGCATCCAAGGCAACAACTTCTACTAGTTCGCCTAACTAGCTCCCACAAACCCTCGATCAACCTTCATTGAATTTTTGAAGAAGACCACGAAATTTCCACACCATCCTCGACGCCAACTCCAGTACGTTCTACAGCTGCAGCAAGCAATTAATCCGTCTCAAGCAAGCACCAAGTTCTGACTTTCTCTAGAAATGTCGACCCAGACCAAAGGAAAGAAGCCTGCGGGCAAGGCCCAAAGATCCGCCATCGCTGATGTCGTTGCGCGCGAATACACAATCCACCTCCACAAGAGAGTACGTCGAACCTCGGAAGGAAGGGAATACGCAGGTGGAGAAATACTGACTGGATCAACAGCTCCATGGTGTTTCATTCAAGAAGCGCGCCCCACGAGCCGTCAAGGAGATCAAGAAGTTCGCTACTCTGTCAATGGTACGGCAACCCCCAAGACATTGAACTCAAGACGTCGAGCCCCAAGACATCCGGAGCCAGGAGTGAAAAAACTGACAGGATATTACTTTTACAGGGCACATCCGACGTTCGTCTCGACCCCCAATTAAACAAGAAGGTCTGGGAGGCTGGTATCAAGGGTGTCCCATACAGACTGCGCGTCCGAATCTCAAGGAAGCGAAACGACGAAGAGGGTGCTAAGGAGAAGCTGTACAGCTACGTTCAGGCTGTCAACGTCAAGGATGCCAAGGGATTGCAGACGGCTGTCGTTGAGGAATAGAGGATCGCATATTCTTGAGTCTGAATGGCATATGGGCTGGATGGAGTTGATTCGCATTATGCTGGCTAGCTTCTGAATGAAAAGGTCATCTTGATTCCCCAGCGCTGTTCGCTATGGTGTGATCGGATGTTCTAGTGTGCAGTGTGAATGTCTAGGGATTTGGAGGATGCGGTATTGGAAGATTCCAAGTACTCAACGTTCTATGTTGCAACATTGCCATACCAGACCAGAGTAGGGAGTACGGATAGGGAATTTCGAAGAAGAAGTGTCTTCGCCCAATGTCTCAGAGAGTGCTAACGTCTCCTTTGCTTCAATATGAATCACTTTCCGTTGCATATCCCAAACTTACCACGACGAATACTATGCACTTTCAGCTTTGTAGCAAGTGCCACCTGGTTGTATTCCTATCAGTTCTAAAGAACTCATTATTTCCACTGGCAAAAAGAAGTATGCAGACTCGTCCTGGATAGAGAAAAGGCACGCATTCGGTGAGATTTTGAGTGTGCCATTCGGGATAGAATTGTTGCCGCCATTTTTTGTCCAGCACAAGGCAGTGTATGAAAAGCCGATGTTAGTCAAAGTCTGTATCCTTCTATCTCGCAGGGCTGTTTCGCTACTCTGTCAAGGGCATTTCAATGTTTGAGAACACGAAAATATCAATCATCGATTCCTCAACTCGAATTGGTTCACGCGGCAAATAATTCGCGCCATGCGATGATCACAGGAGCATCTTTTCCCCCTGGCATTCTTTAGCAGTACAAGCTTTTGTCCCTTTCCAGCATGCCTAGTGTCCTTCTGTTGTTCATATGATTTTCTAGAAGAAGATCAGCAGGGTTAGTAAGACAAAAAAAGGTGTTTTAGAAATCCATTTCCATCTGATACAATGGCAGGGATCACTGAGAAGCTCACAGGCTGTGAGATCGAACAGGATATTCTATTCTCATACTCGCAGGCGTGGGCATCTTTTCTACACCTCCATCGACCGAGTAGAGTCTCTACGGTACACGCAAGTCATTAAATCTGAGTTACAAAACTACGTATTCTCCACGTCTCAAAAGCCGTCACTCCTCACATTATCTACTTAGTATCTCTCCTCGCCTTACCTTTCCTACTCCAATTACACGCTATCTAATAAATCGAAACCCCCAAGCCCGACCGCAAGGAGAATACAATAACCTCTCGAAAAACCTTTCCCGATAACCAACAAGCTATGCATCATCCGCCTAACCAAACTTCGCGGAACCGGTTCAAATTGTTTCACTAAATAAATCAAGCCAAGTTGCCGGAACAGGAACAGGGAAAATGCTTGCTTGCATGCATGCATCCCTACACAAAGAGCCTTTCTCTTTTTCCCCCTTTGATGTCTTCCTTTTTTTTTTGAATTCTCCAATCAAGCTTCCTCTACGACTGTTCCTATCCATAAACAGCGTGAACAGTCTATGACTTGCCTTCTATATCTTCTCCCTGCTTTCAATCCCCATTTACAACCCACCAACTCACCAACTCACCAACATACCAACATACCAATACACCACTATCTCAAACTCCACACACAAGCCAATCAACAAATCAAATCAAACGCTGGGATAAATGGCCAAGCTCACAGGAAAGACCGTCAAAAAGACCGCCAGATGGGTCTGCTGCAGCTGCGGGAGAGATAACACCGGAGCTGTCGTTAACTGTGAGGGATGCAGCCATTATACAATCAACTGTATTGACTGTTATTCTTACTAACCGGATGCTCTGATGAACTGAACGAGCTGCATCAGAGCTGGTTGGCTTTCATAGGCGTTTGTGCATTTAGACTTGTTGTTATTAGCTATAAGGAAAATCATAATATTATAGAGACGTTGAACTGAAATGAACTCCTCGATAATCGTGTAGTCAATGTGAAGTGCAATCATCAGAGCCGAATTCATGAATTCAAGTTATGCCTCCCTATACAAATGGCGGCAATTAACAATACAGCGTGCTCCCAAAGTTCCATATACTCCCCCCGCCCCGCCGCCATACCAATGCTGACTTGCGCAGAAACTGGATAACGAAACCTGGGGCCCAACGCTCATTATGCACATTCTCCATAATTCATCACCCAAGCAATAACGCCAACCTAGCCGACATGGAGCTTATTCATCATCAACATCACGGTGTCGACTCAATACCTTCTTCTTGAAGTCTTCCATATCCTTATCCCACAACTCTGCCGCCTCGCCATTAAGCGGTGATGCACTATCTTCGGTCAGTTTCCCTTTCCCATTTCACAAACACAGTTCACCAGGTGGACAAAGCAAAGCTTACTTATTTGGCTCCCCCAACAAGCTCTGCAAACTTAACAGCACGGTTTGGATGTTGTACGCTGCAGTCCACTTATCCTTCAAAATATCTAAGCAAATCCGACCTGAGAAGTCGACATTTGGGTGGTAGATGGGTGTCTTGAAGAGCACGGTAGGGGGAGCATAGGGATAGTTGGAGGGAAAGGCGAACGAGAGCTTGAATGTGAGGTTGGCGTAGGGCGTATCGTCTGGTCCTTCTATTGTTGCGGTCCAGGAGAGAAGGTTGCCATCTGCAGAGGGAAAGGCGGAGATACCTGGGGCGGAGGATGTCATGAGTTGCATGAGCTCGGTTTGTAATCTGTTGCCGGAGCATGTCAGTACAAAGAAATCATGGCAATGCTGCGAAGGAGATAATGACGAACCGTTTGGTCGTGCTATGAGCATCTGGTCCTTTCCGTGGTGCGAGTTTCGTCGCTTGATTAGGTGGCAAATTGCCAGGCGCTGCATTTTGAGTATCTTCCATATCGTAATTCATGATGAAGAAGGAAGGTTGCGGGCGGCAATGGATTCAAAAGGAAGCAAATGAACAAAGGCCGGGCGGGGATGCTGTGAATGTAATACTTGAAAGAAAGCGATTGTGAATGGATGTGGAATTCCGCTCTCAAAGAAGTTGCGAGTTGACGGACAAAGCGAAAAAAGAAAAAGTAGAGTTTGTTCGTTTTTGTAGGTTTCTCGACGTGGATGGAAGAGCAAAGAGGAAGGAGGGAATTGTTTACTCGAGTTCGGGGCCTGGTTGCAGTTGCGGGTCGCGGTCGCTTTGACAACGCATGACTTAGCGCGAGGCTGTAGTTTTGCCTTCCCTTGGGGCCAATTAGTGACGCGCCGCAACTTGCCTCTTGAAACTCTCACGCGATCATAACAGAAACCATTGGACACAAGACTTTTGCTTCTTTTTTGGCGCATACGGTTGAACTCTGTTGGATATGGTAAGTTCCTCTATGATATATAGCAAGAAGACTGTCAAAATATTGAAATACACGTGCCTTGGCAAGATGCTAATGGAAACCCCCCACCAGAGTCAACTCGACCCCCTCCCCAACGACTTGCCCTTTCGAATTATATCGAAAACCATTGGGAGAGGGGCCTATGCATCGTACGTGTCAGATCCGTCTTCTTTATCAGGCATTTTTTAACAAACGCAGAATAAAAAAAGCCATTCCTCCCACAGATACATCACCCGTTTTTGCAGTCAAGTTCATCCATAAAGCCTACGCAGTCAAAAATGGCCGGATATCCGCAAAACAGATTGCTATGGAAGTGTCCCTCCACTCCCACATTGGGCAACATCCAAACATTATAGAGTGGTTTGCTACGGGCGAAGATTCGATATGGAAATGGATAGCAATGGAGTATGCGGAAGGCGGGGACCTATTCGACAAAATCGAGGCAGATGTAGGAGTCACCGAAGATATTGCACACTTCTACTTTACGCAATTGATTAGTGGAGTCAACTACATGCATTCGAAAGGCGTGGGACATAGAGATATCAAGCCGGAGAACATATTACTTTCAGATAGTGGGAATCTGAAGATTGCAGACTTTGGATTGGCTACGCTCTTCGAGTATAGGGGCGACACGAAACTCAGCACAACCATGTGTGGAAGTCCTCCCTATATAGCACCGGAAGTCATCACCTGTTCGAGAAGCACACAGTCAACAAATACACCAAAGGCCTCAGGTTATGCAGCAAATCAGGTTGATATATGGTCTTGTGGGGTGGTTCTTTTCGTCCTGTTAGTAGGCAATACACCTTGGGATGAACCTACATCGGCGAGCTGGGAGTTCGAGGAATACACCGGGAAGAAAGGTCGGAGTACAGACGACTTATGGCAGAAGGTCCCTGCTCCAATCTTATCACTACTACGAGGAATGATGAACATAGATACCACGCAACGCTTTGGATTCGAGCAAATCAAGCGGCATCCCTGGTACACACGAAAGAACCCTCTGTTAACCTCGGACGGGAAGATGACGGATCCCCTAGGTCTAGCAACAAAGATGCTAGAGGGCCTTCGCATCGACTTCAGCCAACAACCGACAGCCTCCCAGCGATCGCGCCAGAGCCAAGATGCAATGGATATCGACATACAACCGCGCTTCTCATTCACCCAACCCGAGACACCTATCAACGACGTAATGTTCGACTGGGAGCGTCCGCCCCGAGCAAACGCCACAACATTCTCCTCAAGCCAGCCAACCCACATGAAGGACGGCGGAATCGCAACCATGACAAACGGCCTAGCAGGGCACCCTTTCGAATCACTGGCTAATGAGCCTAGTATGAGCCAATTCACGCCTGCGCCCTCAGTACCGCTGAGTCTGACGCAGAACGCCCAGAGGTTCAGAGATATCGTGCCCAACTACTCGCTCACGCGCTTCTTCTCGCATCTCTCCTCTCATCTCCTATTACAGCTATTAAGCGACGCCTTGCACCAGCTCAACGTGCCCATTCCGCCTGTGTCGCAGATGCAAGGCCGGCATCACGCGGGCTGGATCAAAGTCAAGACTGTGGATGGGCGGCACTGCAGTTTGAGTGGTGACATTGTGGTTGATACGTATATCTCGGGCGAGGCCGAATTGCTCGAGGTGAGGTTTGTGAAGGTCAAGGGCGACCCGTTGGAATGGAGAAGGTTTTTCAAAAATGTCGTTGTGCTGTGTAAAGATGGTGTGTATGTTCCTGTGTAGATGCGTAATGATGGAGGGGCGTTTTGGGTTGGATTGTGGTAGGATATACCCACCACTGGGGGTGGTTAGGGGGATGGTTTGGGGGGAATGAGTAGGGGGGCGGCCTCAGGCCAATGGGTAGGAGTAATGGTATTATTACATTGAACGGATTTCAATAACCTTTTCCCCATTTCTTCCACTTCTACTTCCACTTCCATTACTCATCTCATTTTCTAAATCGTTAGTCCTTGATTAATCTTTTCTCCTACCTATTCCTTCTATCCTCCAACTCCATTCCAAAACTTCTTCCCTAGCATTACAACTCCTATACCACTTCACCGTATACACACCCCTAACACAAGCCACGAGCTCAAGAACATCAACAGCTGCCCATGCCAACGAATTTACCATATACATACATACATACTTACAAAACCCCTTCCCCTTCCCTTCCCTTCCCCACCCAACAAAAGTGCTTCAAAACGAACAAATGAATACCAGCCCCTGGTTTTCTTTCGCACACCCACGCCACAACACCCCACGATTCTATTCTTGGATTATATTGAGAGTCTGGGGGATCTACATATACCCGTATCTACTTTGTCTGTTAAGTGTGTGGGGAAGTGGGGTATGCATAAATGATAAAGTATGAAATATGGATTATCCACTCTCCCTTCAGTGAAAGTTCGAGCTCCAGACACATGACAGGTAAATGGTACTTGTTGTGATATTTTTTCCATTTCTTTCATATATGAGCATTCATATCTCGTGCCGAATCTTCTCGTAGAGAGTCCCAGACCCAGCTGAACCAAGAACGCTCAATGAAGTAGAATAAACGCCTACTGCCCACCACCACCCAGCTTCGAAGCCCGCCCGCCATCTTAATTTATATACAAAATCTTTTCATATGCAACGCAATTTCGCTCCGAAGCAGACCCCCACCAACACCGAATGTACTCAAAATCCTTCTAATCAGACCCCGCCTTGGCCTTCGAAAACGCCCAGGTCTGTCTGTCTGTCTGTCTGTCTGTCAAACTCCGGGTATAAAGCTACTCCCCAAACCAAAAAAACGCTATCAATCAAGTGTACCCATAAGGACTCCTCTCCGGCCTAGGCGTAGAATTACACCTGCCCTCACACCGATCATCACGAAAGCGATCTTTCCGGAAATGACTCAGATTCGCCTTCATATTACACAGGCTGAGATACCCGCCCCCAACCCAATCATCAATAATCCTCGCAATGGTGTGGAAACCCGGCGTATGGCCGCCCTCGATCCGTGCCTCGAATCCGCATTGGATGAAGAGGTAGCAATGCACCAGTTCGTGCAGGAATGCCGACAGGAGCAGGCGACGGTCATATTGTGGGTTCTTGAGGATTGGTTCCGACAGCACGATGAGCGTCTCGATACCATTGCCATCAGCACAGTGGCGTAGAGCAGTGGTGCCGATGAGTTCGGTCTGGTAGCGTTCTTCAGACGACCAGTCCCACTGCACGCGGCCGGCAAGCGCGCCGCCGAAAAAGACAGAGTCGGCCGTTGTGACGATGCCGGCGAGTGAGTCGTCATCGATCTCACCGTCGTCAGCGTCGAGGCGATGGTCTAGTCTAATGAGTCGGCGAAGAATACGCTCGTGTTTTGATCGCTCAGAACGCCGTTGGGAGGGCACTTGTCTGAAATGGTCTGAGACTCTCCGCGCGGCTTCCTCGTCGCGGAGCGTCAACGTATTGTCCGGGAGCGGACTGTAGGGCTTATCCGACAGGATGGAGTTTCCGGAATGGGTACGTTCCATCGTAATGCCATTGCCGTGCTCGAGGGGCAGTGCGAGAGAAAGGGTTGAACTGCTAGGTGTTGGAATCGGTGTAGGTAATTGATATTGAAACTCTCTTTGTATTTGATATGGCGGTGAACCCCGTGACGGTGAGGAGCGTGAGGACTCATTTCTAGGTCTCCGAGCTCTTTGTCCGCTTCTACTATGTCGTTGCTTTGGAAATGCTTTGCTGATTTCTGGGGTCGAGCTCCTGGTGTAGGAAGCAGCCATGGGTATATATTTCGTACTAATAAGATGGCGCAAAAGGTTACGTACGGTCCGAGCAAATAACCAAAAAGGAATTAATGGGAGAAAGCAGTAATTATTCTTTTTGCTTCAAAAAAGGGTACGAGGTATAAAAAGTTTTGATCGTTCTGTGTGCTGCAAGTTGCATGTTCAAAAAGTGAGGCTGACAGACGAGCTGCAGGGTTGAAAATCCCAGGCGACGATAACGTTGATAAGTACCGATGATTCGTACCATGTGCAGACGCTGACAGTACAGACAAATTACGAGAAGATGAGAAATATGGCATTCCAGCCAGCGTGGGACTTCCACGAGGCTGCAGAACTATCCCGTGCATGGGTATGCGGTTTATTGGATGGGTGGAGCCAAGGCAACACCACACAAGCTTCATAAAGGAGACCCCAAGAAAGTCAAACGGCAAAAGGGGAAGAACGTTCCACAAAAGCATTTATTTGCATCCAATTAAATAATAATGCAGGTAAACTTGGTGAAGCAGCTATTTTGAATGCGGGTAGACGGGAAGGCGAGGGGCGTTGCAATAATTCCGAGAGTAAACCTAGGCCCGTACCCGGTACCTTCGTGACAAGCGGTGAGGCAACGCACTAGAGCGAACTTAAATCTCGTGGCAGGGCCGCCTCGTCTCTTTGATTGGCACTTGGTAACACTCAACACTTCGGACAATTCGAGAGTCGAGACCCAGGTTTCCTTCCCCCACAGAGCATCTGGTGCTCCCTCCCTGTGACTGATAGCGCCCGGGGTCCCGGATGCGCCCTGATGGTTGTGAGGCTGCCATTTAGACGACGTATAAGATTGAAGATCTGCGCTATTGTTACGAACCCTGAAGCCGCAGATGGAGGTTCCTTACCCATTTGTCAGCTGTTATGGTAAAGTGGAAAGACTTTCCGTATATATAACCCCACCCGTTGCTCCTCACTCCAGCAACTTCCCTGCGCTCTACCTACGGAGCAAATCATGTCGCACAACGCCCTCATTCGCCACTCCAGTTGTCAGAACAGCCTCGTGGATAGGGATCGGCTACCGTTAGGTCTCTGAGGCGAGGACAAGACTTCTGGATGACACTTCACGATGTCGGACAACGAGTATCCCGGAGCAGGTGTCACATACAGTGATGCGAACCTCGTTGGCCCCATTCGCCTGACCAGCTGACCTCTCTGAGACCTCGATTGTAAGTGTAATACATGCTCACTTCTACACACAAGGCTGACAGGAGTCTCGGCAAAAATCAAAAGGGTACATCCACGCTCTCTTAACGACGGCCACTTCTTCCAAGGCCTAGTCCTTGCAGGAATCTGACTTCATGAGCGTTAGCTTGTAAAGCCTCACGCATTGTCTGCGAATAGCTACGCTCTTCTTTCTCTGCGCGAGCTTCTTCCGGGGTCTGTGCAACCATTTCCTCGAAACTGTCAGCTGTGAACCCGGGCTTGCTTGAAAAATTAAGCAGCCCTATCTTCTCGCCCGTCCACATAACAAGATTCTCATTCACGAGGCTCTCACATTGCCCGCGATGTGTGTTTCCGAGTTTTAGGACAATATCTCCCGACGACCCGGAGTCCATGTATGAACCCCCATCGGTCCCAAAGATCCCCACGGGTGCCTCGACAGAACCTTGAGCAACATTCCAATTTCGAGCCACCGTAAAGCCGTCCCTCTCAAGCCATTTGAGATTCCCGCTGCCATCGGAAACGACTATTCTCGTCCCGTGGTTAGAAACCGAGAGTAATTTCGAACTGGACGATGTCTGGCGATTCTTCAAAACAGAGTTCTGCAAACTTGCGGCTGCAAAGTCTGAGGATATGGTTGTCTGCTGCGGGTTCGGAGAAAGTCCATAGATTTCAAGAGAGCCTTTACTATTATATTCCCCTGCGCAGATAAGGGTTTGTCCAGGACGGGTCTTGGCTTCGTGAACCTGCTCAGTTGAAAGCTCACCACGCCTAGCCAGGTCTTTCTCCATTTGAGTAAAGGGGTAAGGAAGCGAAGTCATGGCACAAAGCCTAGCCCCTGAATATATTGTGCCTCGAAGTCTAGGAAAATACCGACGATCATAGTTAAGAATACTTGGGAAACGGCCCGCCACGTAGATGTCACCATTTCCATCCCACTCATTGTCAGGGCTCGGCAGGTGCAGAATGCTCAACGGACCAGGCTGGGAGAGATGGGCATAGATTGGACTTGGCTCAGGGTTCAGTAGGCTTCGAAAGTCGCGCGTGCTTGCGCTTTTCAAAGACCCAAAGCTGATATCATAGGATTCAAGACGCTCGGAGAGCCCGGATGCTTGTCCCAGCTGCCCCCTAGCGCGAGGATCATGCAGATAGAGGGCGAGATTTGTACCAACAGTAAGTGGCACAGGATACTTAGCTTCAGATAGAGCTGTTATTAAGAAAGGAAACTTCTCGCGACTGACTGTAGAAAGTGTCTGAAGATCGACTTCCACAAGATCTAGCCAGTGTTAGCGATTAATCCCCGAAACTGGGCGGGTGACTGAATGAATATACACATGTATGCAGGCGATCTCTATGGTGTAACTTTATTTTGCCAATTTAGCTTTGCAGCGTGATAATTGCGTAGACTTCTACTATGGAGTAGATTGTCATTTGGGGAAGGGATTCGCATTTCTCGGCATGAGAGATAAGGAGTCCTACCTTCCTGTACAGCAATATAAGCTCTTTTGCGAATATTGTCGATACTAATACACTCGGTCACACCAGGGCTAATCATCTTTGACCTATCCTTAGGCGCACCAGTGGTGTGAATGCCTTCAGGCGGAAATAACATCCCGGAATTGCTTCTCGCTACTATGCTTCCTTTTCGGCCCTGTGTGCCAGCAATATCCCAAACGCACACGCTGCCATCATCCAACGGGGCGACAACCAAGGACGAATCAGATTCTCCCGTTTCTGTATAGAGTCCCATGCCTCGAATCTCAAGGAATTCATGCTGGGTGCTTTCGCGATTCCGAGGCTGTTGAAGCCAACTTGTGGAGATTGGAGCATTCCGGCTAATGTATTCGTTGTACCATTGAACCTTCTCTGATGGGTAACTCGGGTCCCAGTTGGCCATTATTCGTATCTTTTCGTTCGCCCTAGCTTTGAGATCTCGTGCCTCTTCTCGCGGCTTGGTAAGCCTGGATTCGCCCAACCCATTGCCATTTGCTAAAGCCAAGGCGAGATCCCGAAAGCGAGGGTCTTGTTCGGCATCGGTAGAGATCAGCTCTCGACGGCGGCGCAGGTTCTCTAGAAATGGAGATGCTGTAAAGCATTGTTCGCGCCATAAAGTGTCATCTCGGCCAAGAGCTAGGAGTCTCTTGTTTACGTGCTGCAAAGAGACGATGTCCGAGGGTTCAAGAACTGGTACTTGTATTAGATTGTTGGCCGCGACTCAGAGGGGCAGTACTTACAGCGTGCTATGTGGAGGACAATCTCGGACGGGAGAAGGTTCAATTCAGCCATGATACAAGTAGAACATACAGAATACAGAGTTGAGGCATCTTGTCTTGGAGGGGTCAATCGGGTCTGCCTAGCGATAAGTCGGTGTCGGGTCGGTCCCACGATGCTTGGATCAGCTTGTAACCCGTGCATTCGGACTTAAGGAATGCCAATGCAATGCCCTTTCGGATCTTAAACGACTACATCGTTAGCACTTTCCTTCCAACCCAGCTTCGCACGCAGCCAGCAGCCCTCAACTTGAACACTGCAATGGCTGGCAGGAGAAGGTTCAGAGAATGCCACTAATTACGACTAGTTCCCAATTCCGCGACGTGCAGCATTCGTATCAACTTGCGTCACTCTGATACCTACGCTTGCTCCAAAACCGACCAGCTATATCACTTCCTTCTCAATCAGCATCCAAGATAGTATGTTAGGCCACCTGGAAGTGATAAGAGATATATAGAAGAACTAATCATTTCGTCCCCACGGTTTGGCATTCTTGGGTACACTCACAGATCGCTATAATACTGGATGTCGCGGCACTTAGAAGTGAAACCGTTGGGATCGCAAGGTGAGAGCTGCGAATAATATTTGATATGAGTGCTGGGTTGGGAAAAGGTATTTGGAAAGCTCGTTTGCAATAGGGAAGGCTGCTTGGAAAGCCCTTTCTGGATGGGAGCAAGCACGAAGTGGCAAGTATGAGCAGTCCTTGGGAGAGAAGACCAGAAAAATAGAGAACGGCAGGAGTGAGTTTGGATTTGGGAAAGTGCATTCATTGTTACCAAGTGTTTTGTTCAACCTCTCTGCGCGACCCTTTGCCCCATCTGTTACGGTACAGTGCAGTACAGTACTTGCTAAGTCGTTTGCTTGCAAGTAACTTTTGATTGCGTGTGTCTATAGGTGATTCCTTCTGATATGAGCAAGCTTTGTTTATTGTTCAACCATAACAGCCACGAGTAAGAACTCGATATCATATTGCCGTTACTCTCCATCACGGACGGTCCATCATGATTCGACGCGATGCTGGTCTTAATTGCGACGAGACGACGCGTTGACGAAAAACACAATCGAAAAGTCAACTCTGGGAAGTTCAATTCTCGGTACTCGTGACCTCCTCTGCCATTCAATATCTGACCGTCGTCAAGGCCAATATCTCGCTGCGGAGTTCCCGCATCATCGTCTACACCTGTACATATACCTATACCTACGGCTAGAGGCAATAGCAATACTCTCATTGTTCTGTCCTCCGTACTCGATATTCTCCCCACGTCCATCTCTCAGTCGAAGCTCGATCGCCAACGTGTCAACCTCTTTCAGGCATTGTCTAGCAACTTGGCACTTCATCTTCATCCTATGATATAGGTTATGGTTCTGTCTATAAGGTATTGGACGATTCAACTCGACTCCGCGTGTCAAGGCTTACTCTTTGCCAATTTCAGCACCGCATGCTAGATTCCGATACAATCAGTCCAAGGAAGGGGGCCACCATCACAGCGGTTTGAGTAGTGCTACGGCAAATCGCCGACACGATGAATGGAAAATCGTACTCCCCGAATTTTCAGACCCGTGCTCCTATGGTCTTGCCAGGTCCGACCAGACCTGGGAGCAACCTAAGATCCAGCTCTGCTGCCGTTATTGGGAGAAGTAGGACACCCAAACCTACGAAGAACTCGAATAATCCTTACCAGCGAGCTTCGTCGGCAACAACAAGCTCCCAATACTTGGCACAAGAAGCGGAGGATGGTGGACGGTTATACGCGCCACCGCGGACTGTATTCGACGATCTGAGGACGGCCCACTCCTCTATCACTTCGGGTTCTGCGAGAAACGGGTTACGCCATACTGCCAACAATGCCTCAGAGCTACACGATGATGACTCTATTCCTCTACAGGATATGGAGTCGACAGATCCGCACGAAGACTCTTCTATTCTTACGGATACTCCGCGCCCTCCCCTTCCAGCTGTTCTTTCTAGCAATCATCTATCAAGCAACCGCCCAGCTTCGCAACAATTTCTTGTGTCAGCAGACAAGACAGCCTTGAAACAGCGCTCGAGGTTGAAATCGCCTTCTCAGTCCGCTCAGACAGGCTCATTCTTTGCCAGTATCAAACATGCTTTGGTGTCAATTTCGCATCCCTTGACACGAGACGCGGGGTCTGAAATGTCAACCCGCACTACGTCTCATTGGCCTATGGAAACCCCCAGGAGCAACAGTGGAGCTCGGCGCAGTTCACTTCAAATACACAAGCGCACTTCCCGCCCTCAAACGAACGCATCGTCGCCTCAAGAAGCAGATAGAGTTGATCCGCTCAGAAGAAGCACAACTATGATAGCTCATTTCACACCAAACAAGAAACGTTCCTCCGTAGCTTGGCCACTGCCGGAAAGCGATAGTATTGATGGGACTGAGCGCAAGACACCAGACTACCGCGCTAGCTCGAATGATAACTCTATTCTGAAAGATAAACAGGACGAGCGCCACCTGCAGTGTTTTGAGACACCTGGTGGGTATAACAGCAAAGGCTTGCCTCGGCGAAACTCGAACGTCTCATCACTGCCAGATATTAGCACCATTAGTAATATATACATGCACTACGTCCAATCCGATGGCATTGATGATTTGCCTGAGAAAGCAGGTAGTGATGTTGGTCTTTCTAACCACACTGGATCTCCTGGCTACTTCAACCTGCCCCCTTCTCGCGAATTTCCATCAAGTCCTCCAGCAAAGTCCTCTGCTCTAAGTGCTCGGAAACTACAAAGGAGGCAGAGATCTAGTTTCAGTACACAAGGGCAGCCCCCCGAATTTACATTACCTAAGCCACCTTTCAGTACTGCCGTACGACATGTTGTTCCTACTACACCCCAAGCCCTCGGTCATTCCTCATCGTATGGCGACTCGAAGAAGCTTCTGGAGATTACTCAGCCAACAAATTCAACCAACGTTACCGACACAAGTCAGCCGGAAGATCGATCTTACTCCAAGTCTGATTATGCACTTTCTGAGATTGGGGAGTCCTCAGAACCCAGTCTCCCTGTCTTAAATTCCCACAATCCTGATAGGGATAGCCGGGACCCAGAAATTGTTGTCTCCTCACCAGTTACCAACACTGCATTAGTGCCTTACGATGCGCAGAGATTTAGGTTCAATCTGAATGACAGACTTCCACTGGAGAGAGATGTTAGCAACGCACTCAGGCGTGCCAGCGGCTACAGCGCTTCCAGCAATGGAAGCATCTCAACCACGGCACTAGGGAGGTACGAAGATTGCTCCAGCGAAACATCCACCAACAAGGCTATCAGGTCACTCATCAGAAGGAACCAGGCGAGTGCGCCCTTGGACCTAGAACATGTTTCTCACGATAAACAAATTGAGCATGCCCAGGGGCAAGCTTTCTATGATCAGCAAGCAATTCCTTCGAAATGGGTCTCTACGCAGCAGCATAACATGGTCCGAGTACCCATCAACCACAACAGTTCGTTTCCTGATTCTCCGCCCGATTCACCGCCGAGCCAGATTGAAACACCTATTGTGAACAGACGCCCTACAGATGATACCAACAATGACTGGGAAACTGTTGGAGAGAGCATTTCGGCTAGCAGGTATGACCATGATATGCTACGAGGAACGGTTGGAAGGACCGGGAGTAGCATTGCAAACACTTCAGATCCCGGCAGCAGCAGTCCTTACATTGTTGAACTCAATGATTTCAGTTCAACGGACAGGATAACGCGGCACCCTAGCAATAGATCGTACTCTGGTGATTATCGCCAACGAGACCTGAAGAATACTCGCATACCAGTATTTCTGCCGGTTTTCAGGGAGCACAAATTCAATGGCTATCTATCAGACTCCAACAGGCTCCGTCCTCCTCAAAATCCCTTCTACGAATCTCCAGCACCGTTGATGAATCCTCACACTAATCCTTTCAACTCCACCCCCCCTGAAGTGATACCCAGCCGTCAGTCTGCTCATCGCAGCAACACCACTTCTCATCAACGATCGCGAAACGGGAGCCGTTTTCCAATCTTGTCCATTATTACCCAGTCCAGCGATGGCGGGGACTTGGAGGTTCCAAAGAAACGTACCACAAATCTAGTCGGTGGGGATCTCAGGTCTTCTAGTTGGATGGACGGTTTCGGCGACCCAGGCCCGGTGATAAATCCTCAAGATGATCCATTCTTGGCACCTCACTCATTTACCTCACCTAGCCGACCAACCTCCACCAGCTCCTGGCAACATATAATGACTTTCGGAAGAGGAGATTCTGTCCCTGGGTACAACGCAGATGGAACCCGTACGAACACTGCCAAATCAACGAGACGTCCGGAGAATCACTCGTCTAGCTACTTGGACACTAGCATAATTGATCGCGAAGACCAGAGTCACAGTGATGGCTTCGTGCAAACAAAAATGTACGGTGGTAGGGACTTAACACATGCCCGGGACCGCAAGCCATTGGTGAAAGGTCCACCTGGAGCTTTCTATCAAGGTGTGCGGTCAAAATTTGGCCTTGCTCTGAAGAAAAGAGCAAGCCAGTCCTCTCGTGATGGTACAGCAAAAGCCCCGGGTGGCCGCGGAAGCAGCGCAAAGGAGAACTACCCAACAAACGCGCTTCGCCCAATTTCCCTGATAACCACCCACCGTCCAGTCACACCAACGAACGGCAGAAATGCAGATGCGAATGATAATGAGAGGCTCAAGAACGACTTCGTATACCGCTCACCGTTGGCACCTCCCAAACGCAATACCTGGCTTGAGCTCTACAACCCGGTACAACTAAACAACTTCCGAGATTTTGCAAAAGCCGATGGACTTCTCATATCACGGAAGAGCATTGGCGCAGGACTTCAAGATTCGATGATGGGATTCAGCGCGCAGAGACACACATTCGAAGCGCCTCGACTTGGAATATGGTCACAAGACGAGGGTGTTCGGACAGACCTGGTAGAAAGGAAAAGACGAGTCTCAACTTGCTTGCTCGCACTAAGCGCCGCCTTCCCGCCGTTTCTTGTTCTGTATGCGACTGGATACCTCGATGGTGTGATTCTGTGGTGGACTGATGGAGAGTGTTCGGCTCTGGGAAAGAAGCATAAGAAAGTCGCGATTTTTATTATGTTTTTGTGGGGAATTGTCATATTCCTTGGGCTTGTAGGTTTCCTTGTGTTCTGGTTTGCTATCCGCCCACGCGAAGGTTGATTTGGGATTTGATTTGGAGATGTCCCTTTATGAATTATGACAGACGGGTACAAATTCCTGAAATAGCATGTAATGTTGCTGGATGCTGGAAGTCGGTATTTATATGATGTGATGATAGGTTGAACATGGCTTGAGGGCTCGGGAAATAGATGAATTGCTGCGATACCCTGGATCGTTGGAGGAATCATAGTATAGACTTTGACAATCAAAAACTCGAAATCTATTCGACTGCCTTAGTGGGTATAAAGCACCGTTCCTTCCATTACAGTACCTGACTATGTTTCCAAACCTTGGTTCTTCCGTTTTGTGTATTTTTTCTTCTGCATGAAACAACTTCCTTTATTTTCAATTACGATGGTATGGAACTTCTATGCATTGCATTTCACCTCCCCATACACAGTATCGATGTCACTGTGAACAAACTTCTTTATATACTTGCGCGTAATTCATACTGCGGACAGGGACGACATGCAACGAAAATCTGGCACATGCACAATAGGTAAAACTGGTCAAAATCATCGAAATGGCTCTAGCAGTGTTGAATTCACACCAGTATCAACCACGTCAAGTCTCACAATGCCGTTCCATATCCCAAGACACTCTCTTCCATCGGCATAGCCGCACATGGCCAGATCGTCCCTAGCATGTTCAGATGAGCTTATCGAGCTGTACACCCTCTATTCCTTCTACACTCTGATCACCACTACTCGTAGTCTGACCAATAATCACATCATCCTTGATCCTGCCTCTGAGCACAGGGATTGCAACAACTAGGGAGCCGATTACCAATCCCCAGCTCACCCCAAGGTCCAACAGGAAAGGCAGCTTATCGTTTCCCACTCTCCATGCACACGCTGCTCCAAACGATTGCAAACTCTTGAGAAATCCCGCAAAGTCAGCTGGTACTGCCGTAGAGCTGCTGTCTGCCTGCCCACAGTGAATTAGCAAAACACAAAGTCAAGTGCTTGGAGAGAGTTGAACATCCTACGAGGTGTATCGGGAGTCGGCATATAAGTGCGCGCTACCTCCCGAGACAGATGCGAACACATGGTTATGAAAACAAGCTTACCAGCGCTCCCAAGAACCAATAGGTGCAGACCTGGAATATGAAATGCACAAACCCGAAGCCAATGAAAATGAACATTGGGCCGATATAGGCAACATCCGAGCAATCGGTGAGTTGAAAGCCAACGCTACTTGTCTCATGACGCGTTTTGTTTCTCTGCCATGCATATGTTCCTGTCCATAGAGCCATGAACAGCACCAGAAGTATAAGAGTGGCAATTAACGCTCTGGTCCGGCGGCGAAAAACTTTCAAGTCAAGGACGAGACCTGACAGGTAAGCTCCGGGAACTCCAGCGGTGTAGAACAAGATGACATTGAGAGCGCGCGTTCTGATGTTGAAGTTGGCTAAGTTTATATCGTTGAACAGGTACGTGAGGTAGAAGTTGGACACGAAGAACATCGGGAACATCCCCACGATGTAAGGGTCGCTTCGCAGGCGTCGGAAAAAGTTGTTGATGGCTGTGTGCCATGACGGAGGGTCCACAAGGAGAATGGCTGACTTGTCACTCCGTACAACTTTATCTGGACTGATTATGCCGAAGGATAACGGAATGGCAATGCCCATTATCGCTATAAATGCAATGATGGTCGCATCGTTGATGACGATGGATTCAGATCTGAGACTTTCCAAGAATACCACCTAGTATCCCTTCCGTAAGCATATGTTCATTCGCATCTTCATGGCAGGATACTCACGAGACTACCCAAAACAGCACCACCATTATAATAAATACAATTCAGCGCCATCCACTTCCCCTGCGTATCTGGCGCGGGATACGACATCAGCATAGCTCCCAGGGCCGTTGCAGACAAGGCCCACAAAGCTCCTAGCTGTACTCCACCAAGTATCAACACCCATCCGATCTGGGTATGCTTATACACCAGCAAGCAAGCGGCATACACGGTGAACGCAATGCTTCCTAGAACCAGGGAGATCCGGAAGTCTATCTTGGCACAGATGGGCCCGGAGAAAAACCCGAAAACTGCCCAGGTGCTGTAGATGGCTACAAGGGAGTTGTTGACTGGGATGGGGTTGCCGAGGCCACCGCCGCCGAGGCCGCTTAGGGCGGCGAATATGCCGGGGCCGCAGAAGAAGATTAGGCTGAGGAGGGTGAGTTGTGCTGAGGATGATGTGTATGGTGGAATACTTGTGGCTGCCAGGTGGGAAAGTCTGTCATACCATGGCTTTTCTTGGGCGTGCTGTGGACCGTCTGCTGGGTTTGTTTGGGGTTCAAGTATCATATTCAAGACTTGGGATTTGAAAAAGGGGGCACTGGGTGTTGCTCGAGTAGTTGAGTCTAGGGGAAATCGAGGGAGGAGATGAAAGGGACGAAGGTGGAGAACAAAAAGTAGCGGCTGGTGATTCAGGAGACAGCTTTGGTATAGTAAGTTGTTGAGGAGAAAGGCCGGGTATACCAATATATATAAGTACAGGGAAGTGCTCAACTTGAGCAATGTTAGTTTTGGAGCAGCACAAATTAGAGTGATCCCGTTGAAAAAGCAATCAACTAGCTTTTTGCAAACAAAGTCTCCCGAGTCAGTGAAAAGCCGTAACCAAAGGCGGGCAGCCACTGGTATGTAAGACGTTGCTCAAACTGCTCAGGTACATCATGTTGTGAGAGTGGCAGTATACATATATACCTACTTTATATATGCAGTTGTCCAAATTTTCCGAATGACACGTTAATTCTCTTTAGACGATGATTTGTTTGTCGGGGAATAGAAATAGGGGGGCGCTAGCTCCATATCACCGTATCACAATGACCTACGCCGTGAGTTGATCGACCCGTCCGGCGTGGCAGATCGTTCGCAAGCGCGTAGTAAATCTACGAATAACGATTGGTGAGGGGCCAATTTATGGTATTGGAGATACCGAATTGGATGGTACGATTGAGAATTATTGAAAGAGACGAAATTTTGAAAAGGTAAGTTGGACTGGACTTCCATGCTAACGAATACATTATCTCAGAAATGTAGATAAAGATTGGAGACTTATATTGGTATCTAAGCTAGTTCTTGATTGTAGGCAGCAATAATAAAACTCACAAGTAATAATGTTTTCTAGTCAGTTGGTAAGGTGCGGTAATAGATTTAAGGTTAGGACCACTTTCCAGGTGAAAAAGACACTTGAGTAGTCCTCATCGAAAACCCTTTGTATCTGCGAGGGATTCAATGAGTCTGATAGTATTTCCATGAAAATTGAGTTCCGAAGTAAGAAGCAATGGGCCACTTCAAACATGCTACTTTCGAACCAGAAATGTCCACCTGTTACGACCTAAGTAGTATAAGCATTTCACGGCTGGTTTCTAGGGTTCTAGCCTTCTGAATGCGATCATAATCATTATAAAAGAAGCTTAATGATGTTTAGAAATATTTACTTTGCCAATAATATTTTAATATTAGTGGTCTTTGATTGAGAAAAAGGATCCTACACCTGGGTAATGTTGCTAAGACAAATGTCTTAGCACAGAAAAAGTGCCAAGTTTTTCAAGTCTTAGC
>QGMI01000168.1:0-52154 GCA_007821535.1 Lachnellula occidentalis | reverse complement strand
TTCTAGAAGTGAATGGGAATAGGAAGTGGGAATCATGACTTTTTAGTTCACTGGTTCAACGTAGACAATGGCTCAACGCTTGCCTTGCCTTTCTTTCATGATAGCCTAGCATAAACGAATGAGTTTCTGCTTTTTTTGTACAGTGAGTGAGTGTTTGTTCATTTACCAGAAGGTCGTGGCTGGCGGTCTCGAAATTATTGGCTCGCCTGTGTGCTGAAGAGTTCAGACGAAATCGATCGAGTAGGAAAAGCCACGGAATTCTTCTTGCATGGCTTGGGATAACACTAAAGGAGTATTAGTTTACATACGAGAACATTCAGAGGCTGGGAAGACTTACCAGACTGTACAGGTGTCAGCACCGGAGTGACGCTCGTAAACTCAGTATCGAAATTGCTTGTATCCGTAGCGCTTGTAATCACAGGTTGGAAGGGAGGCTGGATTCTCTTGTGATACACATCGTCCCAGTTGATATTTCTGAAAAATGGTTGACTCATAATCTCTTGAGCATCAGTCGGTCCGCTTCCAAGACGCTGCTCTGGTTCTCGAGTGAGGAGCTTTTGCAGGATCGATACTGAGTCGCGAGGCATGTGGATGGGGTATAGGGGCTCATCCGCAAGGATAGCGTCGTAAATTTCATCCTCATCTTCACCTCGGAAGGGGGATTGTTGAAGCAGCATTTGATAGATGAGAACACCGAATGCCCACCAATCGACGGCGCGGCCGTATTTCTTGTCCAGCAAGATCTTTGCAAAGTTGTTAGCTCGTGGTCTTCCAAAGGGCCAGAGGCGAGCTTACCTCAGGAGCCATAAATTCAGGTGTACCACAGAAAGTACTTGTCGTGGAACCATACCACATATCTTCCTTGCAAAGACCAAAATCGCCAACTTTGATATGTCCGTCTAATGTCAACATGATGTTATCGAGCTTCAAATCACGGTATATTACGCCATTTTCGTGGAAGTATTTCAATGCTAGGCAGACCTCTGCGGCATAAAATCTGCGTCAATTGATTAGTAGAAATTTCAAACAAGGGAACACCATGACTTACTGTGCACGTTTCGTGCCGAATTGACCACGCTGAATGTGCAGCATAAGATCTCCACCACTGATGTACTCCATAACGAAATAAACTCTCGTTTCCGTCTGAAAACAAGCATGAAGGTTCAGTAAGAATGGGTGGCGTTCCTTATTGGCAATCAAGAACACTCTCTTCTCCGATCGAGTACTCTCAACTTCATCATTTTCGATGATGAACTCCTTCTTAAGGACCTTGATGGCATATAGTTGCTTCGACTGCTTCGCTTCCGCAAGCATGACTTTACCAAAGTTACCTTTACCAAGAACAGCAAGGAAATTGAAATGGTCAAGACCAATGCGGGGGGTTCCTTTGGTAGGCTCATCCGGTTGAGGAGGGGCTTTCCGTTGGATCACAGTAGCCGGCTGGGCAACGGGAGCTGGTTCTTGTTGTATTTGAGAATTTGGGCCATACATTGCAGCAGTTGGCGATTGTTGAACTGGCTGTACTTGTGGTTGGTTAGATTGCGTAGGATACCCACTAACTTGAGCATATGCCGCTGGGTTGTAGCTTGATTGGGTGGAAGCTTGTGGCTTAGGAGGTGCGCCATACCCAGCTTCAGCATGAGACTCGAGACGAGGTGGGTAACCAGTGGCAGTAGTACGGTAGTCAGTTGACGATCTATTATAAGGATCCCTCTGAGACGATGATCGCTGCCCGGTTCCTGACATTGCAGCGGCGGCAGCGGCAGCAGCCGAGGCTGAAGAAGTTCTGTCTGGTCCGGAAGGTCTTCCTGGTGATGTTTGCCCTTGCTGTTGGGCATACATCAGCTTTGCAGCTTCTGCTGCCTCGGGAGATGAAGCAGAACCAGGCCCATAAGATTGAGCCCTGGGAGGTCGAACTTGTTCTTGAGAGCCATATGAAGCACGAGGATCGTTGAACTGCCCTTGCTGCTCTTGAGGAGAGGTTGGCTTTTGGGACTGCGGCCTCAGAGTACGACCACTCATAGATGGTTGGGCCGTTTGCCTTCGTTTCTGATTCCTGATACCATCCAGAATTTGATTGGCCACAGCCATTGACATACCACAGAAATCCGGAACAAGGTGCACGCATCCTGCATGACACGTAAGACCACATTCTGCGAATCGTTAGCGCTGAAAACTTGTTTTTCATGATAGATGAGAACTTACCAGAGCATTTACGACAATTCTTCTTTCCGAATGGTAAGATATAACCACAGTGACAGCACCAATTCGCGCTCATATTCGAAAACTTCTCGAAACGATGCGGAATCCGATGGTTGATTTTCTCCTCGTCCGGATCTGTCTCCGCGTTGGATTTGCTTATACACTTAGTGACTACACTGGGATAGCACTTGGTGTGGCAAGTATATTTGCAGTCCTCGCACTGCATGCCAGCGGAGTATTTGAGAAATTCGCCGCAAAGAGCACAGCGCATGATGTTATAGAACTGCTGTGACACAAACTTGTGACCGTACATTTCATGTACTTCTTCTTTCCGTTGTCGAATAGCACCTTTTCTGTTGAGTCCGGCGTCGAATGGCCGGTGGTCTTTTGTTTGCTTCGTGAAACTTATAGTAAGATGCACAGCACCGGTGGGCTCGAGTGCAAACCATGCATCTATAGGTTGAGGTGCAACCACACTCCCCCCAACTCCTAATACAGGATTTCCTGCTGCACCCGCACCCGCACTTTGGGGTGGGCCACCGGTTTGGGGCTGCGAAGGAAACTGTGAGGATGGTGGTGCAGCGGAGCCACTGCCCATTCTGTCTGCAGAGACCCAACCAGAGCTATTGATCTCAGCCTCGATCTTCTTGCGGCGCATCTCTTCCACGATATCGGATATTCTGATCCACAAGAGACCAATTGGAAGTGGGTGATCGCTGGGTTTGTCGTAGACCGTCAGCTCGACCTCGTTCGCCTTGTCCACGTTCAGATTGTGGAATTCGTTGTCCCATCTATCATTCCTGGAAGTTCTAGTACGTGCTACAACATTGTCTTCGACCTTCACAGCAACAAATGTCTCAGGACCTCTAGCAAATCGAGCGGTGGTAGCATGGTCGACGTCCTTGACGGCATGTATCCGAAGGGAGAGATATCCAGTCAAAGGCTTCCGCATATTTGGCATATTTATACTGTCATCTGCAGATTGTTTATTAGTATTATCATCTGGCATATAGGAAGAAGGATATTTTACCGTCTGGTGCATCTGCGGTGCTTTCCATGTCAATGTGAAGGTCCTCGTATCTCTTGAGTGCTTGCTTGAGGAGCTGAATCTTCTGTTCACTCTCAACTTTGCGCCCCGCAGCATCTGCTTTGCTTTTCCTATCGCCCTCCATTTGATATAGCTGGACCATCTTCTCGATACCTTTAAGGTATTGCTTTTCAACGTTCAGCTTGAATTCCAGTTGCGATAACATAAGCTGGATGCGGGGACCGAGGTATGGGGTATCATATTTGATGAGATCTGCGAGATAGCATTAGTACATTGTAATGTAAAGCTGGGGATTGTCACGCACCTAGTTTTGTAAAGTTTGGGCGTGTTCTCGGCATGCTCTGGTCAGGTCCAGGAGGGGCGTATGGGTGTCTGGGAGGCATCATGTCACCATGACCTCCGACCTGGCTATATTCTGCCGTGCCATATCCCCCCCTCTCGGGAGCCGCATCCACATAACCCCCTCTCGAATCCTTTGGAGGTGGGGTAGGAGGACCATCTCTGTCGTTCCTGAACCCCGAGCTCTGAGGCCTGCCTCCTAGACTCATGTTATCCATCCCTTGACCCATCCTCCGCGACTGCAGCTCCTGCATTCGCTCCTCCAGATATTGGATGTTCCGGCGCCCTTCGCGGATCTGGGTGTCTATCCTCGACCGGACCTGCTCATTTTGTGTCTGTTGCCTCATCTGGTTGGCGGCATTGAGCAGGGCCCTCTCGCGCTCGATCTTCTTATAGACCGAGCTGAGGGCATCGTCGTCGTTATTCATGATGGCGGATGATCTGGCGCGTCTCTCCTCGCCGCGGTGGTGCTCTGTTTTGTTGTTGTCGTGAGGGGGAGGGGGGATTGGTGGTCCTTTCTGCGAAGTGGGGTATAATGATGGTGTTGTGTATTTGGAATCAGAAGTGCTAGCGAGAGCAGTCAACAGTAAAACAGCAGGTCAGCTCTCAACTCGACTGAACATGCGACCAACACATGAATTATGCGCAACGCGCTTTGGTGTAAATCACTCGTGTTGCGTCTCGAAATGCCCAACGTTGGACTTTTTGCGGTTCGCACTGGTACTCGTACTGTACCTAATAATAAGGCAGACGGTTTTACGGGATCGGATGCGTGCGTGGGAAGTCCCGCGGCAGTTAATTATAAGGAGAAAAGGGTTGATATCTGTATCCTCTAGGTCCTCGAAGAAAGATGTGGAAGTTTCCTTCCAGTGGTAGGAATGAAGGATTTTCGAACAAAGAGGCAAGTCGCAGTCGATGTCGCAGATCCCAAGAAAGAAGCTTCCTTGGTGTTCGGAGCTGAGCGTTGTTGTACTTGCACTTGTCCTGTCCTGTCCTGGTAGCTAGGTAGCTGGTACTGTGTATCGCATGGAGGGGTCAAACTATACAGTAGTACTAAGGTGTGTACTGGCTCGGGATTTTGCCTTGTTTTGTGGTGTGGAGTCACTGTCACTGCAGTCAATGATTGCGCAGCAACGGTAGATTTCTCTATCCCCCCTTTTCATATTGCTTGCTCAACCACCAGAGAGAGGCATTACTACTGGCCGAGGCTACAGGCTTAGGCGTGCCTCCTCACTTTGCTCACTCTGTATGTGGCCTAATGCTTTTCGGTAGTCTATCTGTGTGTTCATCCTCTTTACTACACCTTCGTCATTGTCAGGGGTATGGAGGGGTCGGGAGAACTCTCTTCAGGCAATGTCACCAATATAGTGTCCTATGCAGTACGCATCCTGCTTAATGAGGAATCATACTAATCATTCGTGCATAGGAGATTAAGGAATCTACTCTATATAAAAGTACAGTCAAATATAGACTAGATCTATAATCTCCATCCTCTAGGACTTGAAAAAGTCCTAGATTTTAAACCTTCGAAAGACAACACCACTTACCTAGTAGGTATATACTTCTTGTAGACCCGCAGGACCTCAGGTTATGCCCTACTATCGCATCTCGGTATCCAATAATCTAATTATCCAATCTATCCTAAGCTCTACGACGTCGAGTACTGCTTCTTCAACAACCTCGCGATGGTCGTGAGCTGAATGTTGCTGGTCCCCTCGTAGATTGCCCCTATCTTGCTATCTCTCCACATCTTCTCCGCAATACCTTCTCTTACGAAACCCATACCACCCATCCACTCAATAGCGAGACCACTCACTCTACCGGCGACTTGCGATGCATAAAGCTTCGCCATTGCAGCATCTTGCACAAAGTCCTCGCCTGCTTCCTTCTTCCGGGCTGCGTTGTATACCAGAGCTCTGGCTGCAGCAATTTCGGTATATGACTGTGCAATCTGGTGCTGCATTCCCTGGAAATCACCAACCAGCTGTCCAAATTGTTTTCGATCGTTCCAGACATATCTGAAGAGCGTTAGCATGTGTAAATTTGGCATTTGGAATCAGCTTACTTTGCGGCGTTTTCAAAAGCGCCGAGTGCTAGACCAGTCATTTGGGCAGCGATGCCGATTCGTCCTTCATTCAACAAGGCGATGGCATATTTATAACCATGTCCTTCTTCGCCCAGCAGATTCCCCTTTGGAATTTCGACATCGTCAAAGTTCAGCACGCACGTGCTGCTAGCCTTGATACCCAGCTTCTTCTCTTTCTTGGATATCGAGAAGCCTTTCGTGCCTTTCTCAACGACAAACGCTGTGATACCTTTGTAACCTTTGCTGTGATCGAGATTCGCAAAGACAATGAAGAAGTCGGCTTCTACGGAGTTGGTGATCCACATCTTGCCACCCGATATCTTATATCCCGAATCCGTCTTGGTAGCCTTGGTGGCGAGGGCAAAAGCATCCGATCCCGAAATTGGTTCAGACAGACAGAAAGAGCCTATAATATTAGCAAATGTACCCCCCAAGTTCGTTTGAAAGGAAGTCATACCAACAGTATTCGTCGCTAACCTCGGTAACCACTTCTTCTTCAGCTCCGCACTCCCATACCTCAACACCGCGGTATTGACCAGCGTATTATGTACATCCACCATGACACTAACACTCGGATCTACCCTAGCCAGCTCCTCGATACCCACGATAGCAGCCGTGAAGTTCATGCCCGCACCACCGTACTCCTCGGGAATCTCAACGCCCATGAGGCCCTGCTCAAACAGCTGCTCTACAACAGCAGGGTCCATCGCCTCGGCCTCGTCCATCTCTCGTACCTTTGGTCCAATAATATCGCTCGCAAATTTAGAGACCGAGTCCGCCATTGCGGCTTCGATCTCGGAGAGGTGCGTAATGGGCGTTGGAGGAATCTCGCTGATATCGACGGCTTCGTTGCGTCGTCGTGTGGTGGACGAGAGAGGTCTCGCACTGGTAGGAATGTCAGTACAAGAAGAGCCTGTATATTGAAGAGGCATACTGTTGCTGCCCTAGCCTTGTCGCTCCAGCAGTTCTAAGAGCTGGACGTGCCGTGTATGTCGTTGCCCGTTGAACTGCGGGGCGCAGTGTCTTGATAATCGATGCCATTCTGTCTGTATTACGTAGGAAAAGGAATAAGAGGGAAGATATGTGTAGATAAAAAGATACTGTGGGCAGGAGTCGAGTGGACTAGAGTAGGAGCTGTGAAAAGGCAGACGCCACGCCCTAGGGGTAGTTTTATAGGCGGTGCAATGCCGAACCTCGGCCTCGGCTTAAAAGTCGCTTGTTCCCCAGATCTTGAATCCGGGGAAAGGGGTTACAATTCGGCTGCGAGATCGGGATTACTATAAGATGAAAAGCGGGAAAGTGAATTTGAGCCGAATCGTTTTCATCCGACTTATGTTTCATCATGTGTATAAGTCCGATAGTAAATTGTGCTGGATTTGATTGCATTTATTGTGCTGGAGTACGAAGGCAAAGTCGTCACATGCCTGCCACCAGAACGACATTAATCACCTCAAATGTCGCGTCTTGATTGTTTCAAACCTAACAAGATTTTGTATTTGGCTGCTATATGAAGGTAAGGAGCGTAAAGTCATTGCGACTAGATCCTTCCAATATCTGGAAATATGATCGTCTTTCATGCCATGTATCACTGTGGCCAATTCCATAATCCAATATCAAACTCACAATTGTTGAACGCCCATGTCCTAAAGTCATAAAAACTCCATGGTATCTTCCGCAAGCTCCGTTCAGCCATGTCCCAGCGTCCATCCAGAAGGAATAAACGCCACAGCGCCTCCGCAAATGCTCAAATCAAATCAATTCCTTGGAAAGAAAGACAGATCAAAGACCCCAATTCTCCTGGCCAAACTTTTATTCTCCCAACTTACTATCCCAATGTCTTTCTTCGATAACCTACTCAGTCCTCTTCCTGATGTTTGGTAAGCAAAACCAGATGATTATCATTGCCCCAAACAGCCCAATGGCGATAGGATGCAAGACAAAGGTCCCTGCGGCCTGAGCCAGGATACCCGTGGTAAAGGGTGCAACAGCTCCACCAGAAGATCCAAAAGCACTGATGACACTCAAGCCACTAACCTGCTCTTTCCGTGGAATCGCTCTCGAGAAGACAACCGTCGCACAGGGATAAACTGGTCCCAACAACAAACCAACAATGGCTATCGCAACTGCATCTCCAATAATGTTCGGGACTTGCCAAACCAATAATTCGAAGATGGCGGCTCCGATGACAACGCCGTAGACGAAGACTTTTTCTCCAATCTTGTGTGCTGGGTGAGATAATAAAAAGCGACCCAGCATAATACCGCCCCAGAATCCAGCCGACACATATCCAACGGCAGAAGGGTTTCCGTGTCGAGTGGCGATAAGGAAAGAAATAACCCATCCGGATATTGAAACCTCTGCTCCTTGGTAGCAAAAGATGAACAAAGCACCAAGAATGACAGTTTTAGATTTGAACGCTTTCGCCATTGCTGCGAATTGTCCAGGTTGCTTGGGTTGAGGCTGTCCATTTTGGGTTCGAGAAGCGACCCTTTGCAGTGCGTCAAGTAATGGCTGACCAAATTCAGCCTCGTAATTCCAGAATGACCATCCGGCGAAAGCGAGGTTGAAGACAGTGACACCTAAGGCGAGTAGGTAGTATCGGCTCCATACAAGATGGCCAGATGTTACCATTGCAGTGGCAATAAGGGGTCCGATTGTGCCTCCCAGGCCGTAAGATCCATGCATAGCACCCAGCATCTTCGTTCCATTGTGTAAGTTCGCTGCAAAGACATTCCCCATGGCAAGATTAGTTGCCATTCCTAGACCGAGGAAGAAGAAAGCGGCAACGACGACAGGGAATGGCGGAGTGCAAACGATTGCAATATATCCAATCGCCATCAATGATTGTGCAAACATCAGGGTTTTGGCTCTTCCAAATCGAGCTCGGCCTGCGTCGACGAAGAAAGCGGCCAATATAAAACCGGCGGCGTTAGTAACAAAAATAAGGGAGACGATGGCGTATCCGATATCATAATTCCTGTATGGGATTTAGTTATATTCAAATGAAAGTTTTGGGAGGACCCTACTTCTCTATGTAAGGAATCAATGCACCAGGCGCTGCATCACTTAATCCATTGCCAAAATTTAGCAGGCAGACCGATGCCATACGGAACCGGTTCATGGGTGGGTTGGAGAAGCTTTGCATAGCATCCACCCCATCCTCTTCATGTGTCGGACTTGGAGGTCTGCTCATTTCTATGTCGTTGGGTGTCCGGGGAGTCTGAAACCCACTGGGAGTTTGAGTTCCAGATGGCGTGGTGTAGCCAGATTCAGTAACATGGGGACCCTTGAGCTTTTTTCCCCACTGGAGGTTGTCGAGCTCAAGAGGAGCCGGGGTATGTTCTTGAGGCACAGAGTGGTATACCCGTGATACAGCTTTCTGGGGAGCAATTGGAACTGCATGTGCTTCCCCACTGCTTGAAGATGACTCGACATTGATGAACGCGCCAAAAGCGTGTGACGACATGTTGGCTAGATTATTTCTGCATACGCCAACGATGGCAGAAGGGAATGCTGGGTTGTGTAGACCACAATATGAGATCTCAAAATGATTTATGATGGTAGGTTGAATGTGAGAAGAGAAAGTTGTGGGAAACAAATTTTGATATATGAAAGGTGGAAATAACGCTAGTGAATTCTTTCAAGATAAGGCAAGTTCCCCACTGGGGCCCCCTAGAGAGCTCAGGGTAAGCACGGCGACGGCTATGGACCGAAAGACATCGGACCCATGAAAGAGCACTGGGGTCCGATAAAGCCCCCGCGTATAGCAGCCGTTAATGGAGATGTGGACCGCTGTGGACCGCTCTTGGCATACCGTAAGGGGAGGGGGACGATGACCAATCGTTCTTGCACCAGCTGGCGCTGCATGTTGAAATTTGAAAAGGACGGAAGAGCTGCTGAGAAATCGTCCGGCCGATTAGTCTGGCCTAGCTAGGTACCCCTCGGAAAAGTTGCTTTTTAAACGGCTCGGGAAAACTATGATCCTTAGCTCCCGCCCCCAGATGGAATTTTCAAAAATTGTGCCAGTGTTCAATCATACCTACCTAGGTACATTTGGAAAGCCTTCCCGTCGCATTCCCAAACCCCCACGGTTGAAAGCTTTTTCCACCATCCAGCCCCGAGTTTGATCCACGATCTCATAGACGACATGGGTAAACCAAAGAGGAACGTTTTCGCAGCCGCTGAAGAAACGTCTACCCCGCCATCCGCCTTGAGCTCCACCCAGTCAATAGCGCGCGTTGTCAAGGCCGAAGGAAACAGCCTCTACTCCTGTACTCTGCCCAACAAAAAGGCAGTGCTCGTCGAGCTTCCGTCGCGGTTTCGAAATACCATTTGGATCAAGAATGGAGGTTTTGTCCTGGTTGACATTAAAGACGCCGATGTCCGGCAGAACAAGCTTGATGGCGAAATCATAAACGTCGTTCGTGATGAGCATACGTGGCGGAAAGAGTCTTATTGGTGAGAGCGGCATCTGGAGAGGTCGCAAATCTTTTGCTGACTGATTTTGTACCAGGCCTAAAGAGTTTCCCAAAGCATCTGTATATCCAGAAGATTCAGACGAGGAAGAGTCTACCGTCGGGAAGATGCCCCCTTCGTACGACACCGAGGAGGAATAGGTGTATAATCGAGCGCCCGTCGGTCAATGACATCGTCGGAAGTCCCACATTCAGTGACACTTTCACCGAACAGGATCAAGTGGATGTCTTACACGCCGCGCCCTCACCCTTTGGGTTCACAAAGTCCTTGCGAGTACCGTACCAAACACTTGCCACTGTCATAAACAACACCCCAACCACAACCATCGAACTGATATCGGTGCTGGGATATACATTCCATGCCCATTCCTGGGCTATCCACAGCGAATATTGAAGGATCGGATGCAAGCCACTCCGCCAGAGGAGGAACGGGGTTGCCAGTGCGATGTAGGCATAGAATTGGTAGTGGAGGGAACGCGCAAATAGCATACCAATAGCATTGGCCGTCAAAATGCTCGTGAGGACGTAGTTAGGAGATACCCGGATAGATATGGCATGCTGCATCTTTCCCAGAGGCTCTTCGCACTTCAAGGCATTCCCGATCATTTCCGTAATCGGCGTTTCAGCAGGCCTTAACCACCTCGTCGTGATGAAAAGCACCAGAGCGCTGATATGCCCTATAAGCAGAGTTGTGGAAAACTCCTTGCTTAAAAATCTTTCTTCTCCCACAAACCTCCAATTAACCGTCCACTTAAATAAGAACTGTCTTGAGAACTCGAAAGCTCTGCCGAGATATCCAATCGCGTTTGTCGGCATGAACTGCAAGGCGATGATGATTTGTACCTGCGCTATTAACCATGCCTGCTTGAGGCTGGCTTGCACACCTCTGGCTAAGAACAGCGTAGTTCCAATTGCTGGAAGCGACAGCAGTAGAGACATTTTGATACCCAGTCCCCAGCTGTATGCCAAAGAACCAAGTGTCCATAGCCGGCGCTGGAAAGTATAGATGGCGACCCAGAGGAAGAAGACGGCGAAACAATCGTTGAAGAGGCGGAGGACGAAGATGCTGTGGAGACGTTTCGATAAAATGAGCATGGGAAATATGTACAAGGGAGCCTATCACGTAGAAACGGTTAGAAAACTGTCAAAGTTATGGGACATTGTTCCGAAAAGCCGTACCTTCGCCCGTCTATAACACGCCATAACTATAGCAATCGTAGCCAAATACAGCACCCCAAAGATCCGCTGCGCAAGCAGGATATTATTTCCCTTATCCGTGATATGGTACATAGCCCAATAAATATACACATGCGCAGCAGGATAGACCAG
The DNA here is from genome assembly GCA_007821535.1 of Lachnellula occidentalis. Classification (NCBI taxonomy): domain Eukaryota; kingdom Fungi; phylum Ascomycota; class Leotiomycetes; order Helotiales; family Lachnaceae; genus Lachnellula; species Lachnellula occidentalis. Next base: position 40,675 of record QGMI01000168.1, on the reverse strand, counting down.
CGGTCCTGTTGATCCAGTGATCTTGGTGTAATCTGTCTCGCCGTTTACATACAGCTCAATCTGTTGCATATAAGTCGTCCAATCGATCTCTGTATCTATAATGCCATCTCATCAGCTACGATCCGGATACATGGTGAAAACTGAGAGGTAACTTACATGCTACTTTCGAAATAACCAGGCTGGTAAGTAGTGCATCTGCCAGGAGCAGTAAAGGGGGGCCATATTTGGATAGCGGATGCTCGAAATGGACAAAATCTCTTACTTGCCGGTAGAGGGCAATATGCCTTGGAGGTGTATTTACATCGGCCATTGATAAGTAGATCGTGAGTTCGAAGAACTGTCAACGCCTCGTGTTCCGTGAGTTAGAGAAGTCAGATCAGCACCAAGGTTGACGCGGGCCGATGAAAGTTGAAGCTCTCCACAGTAGCTCCGCGCTCCCGAAACAATTTCCTCATCAACTAACAACCAGAACCTGGTGGAACTTTCGTACAGTATCTGATTATTCAATCAAGAAGCTTAATTCGTACAATAGAAGGAGGTTCATAATGTTCTCCCTTAGAACAAATGTAGCTCGAAGAGCTCCGAAAGCCATATGCACGCAGTGCTTCTCCCTCTCCTCTCGTCCCCTCAGCTCCATCGCTCTCAAAGCCAGCCTTTCCCGCCCAACACGCTCCCCTACCGCATTCCTCCCTCGCTCCTCTACAATCATCTCGCGCGCCTACGCAGATAAATCCTCCGCCGACGCCATCATGGAGAAGCTCCAAGACCAATACGCCACCGCGCGCGACGAGTTCGAGATGGCGGCCGAGGAGACGGAGAAGAAGACTGTGTATGCGGAGGATGATCGCGAGGCTGCGCGGACTGAGCTGGATACGCTGCGGGGTTTGTATGAGGAGGCACTGGCTGGTGCGGATGGGGAGGAGGTGAAGAGAAGGATTGGAGGGAGGCTTAGGGAGTTGGAGAATGCGGTTGAGGCGTTGGAGAAGAGTGCTATTGAGCATTAGGGATTGAAAAGGGCATCAGATGAATGAATGTAAGATATGGGGGTTGGGGGTTTGAAATTATGGAGTTTGGAGACTACTAGGACTTGTAAGAGAGACCTTGTGTGGTTGAACCCAATTACTCTCTTGGGAAAGTCTTCGATAAACCCCTAAGGACAGGACATTCGGAAGTGGAATGGACCTGAAGAAATGAATGCTCTATGTACAATTAATCGAAAACGTCTATGTGTGCTCTATACCAATCTAAATCTATAACGTCTAGTTCTTACTTTCTTTCTTGAATGCTTCGTGTCCTTCAGCAGCCACCGTCTTGACATCAGTCTCCCCAGCTGCAATTCTCTTGACCGTAGCCAAGATTGACGACCAGTCCTCAAATTCTGTAAACGGGACGTCTTGTTTTACGCAATAAGTGACGAGATCTAGATTCGTCAGAGATTATGCTTCGTGCAAGGTATAGGGAATATTTACCATGGTGCTTTTTTGCGAAAAGCAAGTCAGTTTCCTTTGCGGCAGAAAGATCTGACACTCCATCTCCGGCATAGAACATGACTGGTCGTTCACTGTCTGGGAGCTGCTGGTACGGTGCGATCTCAAGTGACTTGTCATGGCCAAAGTGGCTATTTACATCTATTAGCATATAATCTCGCCTTCTTTGATGTCTCTCCAGGGATAACTTACCTTTCATCATGGAATATAATCTGCCACCCACCCTCTTCATTGATACTCTTCCCATCCCTCGGCGCAACCTGATTGCTTACAATCTGAATCTCCTCGGCCACAGGCCCCAAGAGGTGAAGTAAAAGAGCCCTAATAATCGGCTCCATACCACTGCTCAGTATAACCACGGGTATGTTGTTTTGTCTAGCCCAGTCATAGAACTCCTTGAAGCCAGGATCCAGCTTGATGTTCTCCACCAGCGTCTGTATACATTTATCATAAGGGGTCTTGACGCTGTCCATCATGCCCTGGAATGAATCTCGGAAAGACTCTCTTTCGTGCAGGACCTCTTGGTTGCTTTGCTTTCGTAGCTTCTCGCCATAGCCAAGGTTGTCTGTGAGGAAGTCGTTGGAGTCGCGGGTTGTGATTGTGCCGTCGAAGTCGGAGAAGAAGACGAATTTGGGATTGGTTTTCATGGCGGGGAGAGTTGAAGGCGCCATTTCGAAGAATGTGGTTGTTCGTTCTGTAGGATCGTTAGAATCTGGAGTTGAAGAAGTGAAGAACCCCTTTAAACTACCAACGTGTACAACATCGGGTATTCACAATAATCGGGTTCTGTTGGGAGTATATTTTTTAAACGGAGATATGATTAACTTACTTGAACTGAAAGACTATTTTTCCAGAGCAATGAAGGCTTTCCAATTGAAGAATCGAAAGAATTAAAAGGTTATGGCGCAGATCTAGGTAGAGGATTGGAAGTGATGGTGGGGGTGAATCCATTTTCACCCCTCATCCAGGGCGGTCAATGGCGATCTCACTCGGCAGAATTCAAAGCTCTCAACCTCAAAAATGGCTCAAGCTACAACAACCACAACTCGCCCAACCTACGCCCAAGAAGAACGGTCATGCAACCACTGGCCCGAATTGTGCCCAGGCTCTTTTTAAACCCCTTTCCATCTTCTTCAGCTGCATACGCAATACGAACATCCAATCGCTCCTCCTTCCGCGCATCAACCTGTATACAATGTAAAATTCGCACCCAAACACGGCAATATGTCGATTCCCCCAAACCACCCCCTTCAGACCCCCCGAAGACAGAGCCCCCTTCTCCTGAACCCGCTCTTCCAGACGATGTCTCCTCCGACCTCCCCTCCGCAATGGAAGGACGCCGAAATCAACTTACGAAACGCTTCTCTCACCTCATGGACCACATGCAAGGCAACATCTTCATAGCATCCCAACGCATCAACGACCTAACCGGCTACTCCGGCATCGAAGCCCTAAAAGGCCGCATCACCACCCTCGAGAACCGCGTACAAGAAGCCCAAGAAGCTGTGCGAGCAGCAAGACTCACGTACAAAACCACTGTAGCGGATAGAGCATCTACACAGCGAGAGGTCACGACATTGTTGGCGAGGAAAGATTCATGGACACCTTCGGATCTGGAACGCTTCACGGCGCTGTATCGTATGGATCACAGCAATGAACAGGCAGTGCAGGAATCTGCTACCAGACTCGCAGACGCGGAGAGGGAGGCTGAACATGCGGCTAGTAAGCTCAGCAGCAGCATTCTGAGCCGGTATCATGAGGAGCAGATTTGGAGCGATAAGATTAGACGAATGAGTACGTGGGGAACTTGGGGGCTGATGGGTGTCAATGTGCTGTTGTTTTTGGTGTTTCAATTTGGGTTTGAGCCATGGAGGCGGAGGAGGTTAGTCCATGGATTTGAGGAAAAGGTCAGGGAAGCATTGGAGAAGGAGAAGATCGCGCAGTTTGCGCAGTTGAAACAATCAGATGCGGAGAAGGTGGACGAGGTGCCGTTGGACGGCATTGTTGCCGCTGGGGTTGAGGATCTGGAAGAGAAGATAGAAGAGATGGAAGAGGAGATGGAGGGTGCTGAGCCGGTTGTTGATGCGGTTGTGGCTGGTATCAAAAGCGAGCCGGAGGAAGAGGCTGCTCTTGATGCCGCCGAGATGCATTTTCCTACTGCTTTAATAAAGAAGCTTAGGAGGCCAGAAACTTGGTCAGCTGCCGCACAAGACGTTCAATGTGCTGCACAAGATTTGTTCAGTGAACGGATTGTGCAGATGCGAAAACAAGATGTTACAATTATTGCATTGGAAGGGGCTGCTACGGGGGCAGCCATAGTGGCCATCATCGCATCTCTTATATTACGCCAATGATAGGCACATAGATGTTGTATATACTTGTAGATTTGTACATTACATAAATACCCATTCACTCACTATGCTTGACTCAGTAAGCGCCCTTCCTCTTGCTGTAGCTAGGCTTGGGAGCCAACTTTGGCTCTTTCATTGAAGTCCAAACTGGCGTACCAGCTTTTAAGGTGAAGTTTGTCAATTGGGCTCCTGAAGCTTGTTGAGCCCAAAGCTCAATCGCAAGCCAATTTTGCCCATGGTAATCCAGGATACCTATTGCCATTAGCGTCTATCCATATACCGCATCGTTTAGTAGGAAATCTTACCTTGTGGGACCGGGAATGAAGACTGTGGTCCAATATTGTTAATATACTTCCCAAACTGCCAGCCATTAACCCACAACTGCGCTCTATAGTCCGCCACGCTCCCGTTGAGAGTCGTATTCCCAAAGTTAAAGAACAGAGGGATATCATAGTTCCTCGGTAAATCCAGCCTGAAGTCCGCTTGGTAGAAAGCAACACCAGCACTCTTAATCCCCGTCTCCGGAGCTCCAGCAACCCAATTATGGTTTGGTGGGTAAGGCTGTGTGAAGCCTTGCCGTTCAGCATACAACCCGCCTTCATTTAAAGGTCCTCGCACTTTGTCAATAAAATCTTCACCACCGAGGTTTCCGGTAAGCTTCCAGCTGATATCCGATTGTGCGTGGCCGCTGAGTGCGTAGTTGAGGATTCCGCGGGGAAGTTTCATTTCATCGGGCCCTACCGACCAGTTTTCATCTAAGCCTTGGTTATCGACCACAACGGTGAAGATGTAGGACTTTCCGGCGGAGAGGTTGGGAAGTGTGTAGGTTGCGTTGTTGGCTGATGCGGCGTCGATTCCGGCCCATGAACCGATGTATGTTGAGTTTAGCCAGACGGATGAGCCAAATGCACTTCCTCCTTGGGTGCTGATGTCGAGTTTGGTTTCATTGCCTGTAGCCACGAAGTGGCCTCTGTAGATCAGAACTCCGGTATTGTACCCGTAGTCGGTGCTATAGAGAGAAGTGGGCGTTTTCAAAGTGTTTGGGTTATTGGTTGAGTTGTGGTCGGCAGCTGTCCAGGCCGAGTCATCATAGGTAGATTTGATTTCCGGGAGATTGTCAAGATATTTCCAGTCGAGGGATGATAGGTCAGGAATATCGGTTTTCGGCTCCGAGTAATTCAGTTGTGATGTCCACTCTCCAGTGACAGGATCGGTCGTGAAATCCAACTTCACACTGTTGAAATGAAGGTCCTTGGTGTTGGCTGGTGCTCCGATGACCTTGATTGGAACTGTAGCATTGAGGTCACCATCGATATGGAGAGCGGTTCCTTTGATGGAAACAGAACGAACTAGATATCCAGCTTGCACGATAACTGATGTTGTGTTTCTGATATTTGCGGTGCTATAACCTGTTAGCTCTGGGTATTCCTTGGAGTTTACACGGTGATCACTAACTAAGCTCCCCATGCATCAGTTCGAACAAAGTCAGGAACCCAGTAGTTGTATGCTGAGTTACGGTCCAAGATATACACCAGAAGATCTCCGACTTGTACAACTTGCCGATCAGACGACGTCTGCCAGTTGAGTATCGTGGAAGCATTTGTACTCTTACTAGTAACTCCAGTGCCTTCCACTTGCTTGGCTGGACTAGATGTGACGATGGACAATTCATGTTGTTCTCCGGAGCCACCGTAGACGACTAGAACGGTTTGCTCGTCGAACTTCTTCCAGGTGAAAATTTCGGCAGTAGAATAAAGCAGGGTAGTTCCACCAAGATCATAATCAGTGACATGGAACTTGGAGTCTCTGCCACTTAAAGTCAAGCTGCCGCTAATTTGGGGGATGGACAATACCCCTTGGCTAGTATTAAGGTTTAGCTTGTAAGTCGACGAGGTCGTTTGCTGATAGTCTGAATGTCTGACCACGCTACATTCAGAGTTAGTATTTGTGACCTATAATCCATTCACTGGAGCATCTTACTAGAAGTTCGTTGCAGTCCCATTACCCAATAACGGTGTAGTGAAGATGCCAGAGGAGTCTGTATACGTCCCAGTGGTACCAGTACCGACGGATGTCGTGAGAAATGCGGGTGAGACCTTGAGAAAGTTGGCTTCAAGCTTTAATTCGCTGTATTTCTCACGGTATATCTCGCGATTCTCGGCGATGCTTGATCCATAATCGTAGCTGGTGTAACCACCTTAAGTGTGTCAGAATTGATGTTTTGTAGAATAGACTGGTAGCTTACCCGGATGCCCTGAATTACCCCAGTTTCTAGAACATAGTGTTAGCAGTTTGAGATAAACAAGCGGTTGAGAACCATGTCCACAACTTGTAGAAATTTTCAGGAATGTGACCTGACGGCTTTCATCTGATGATCGCCAGAGCTTCGGGAATTGCAACTTACGTTCCACCATCTAGATTGAGTCAGTTGGTAAACCGAGCAATATCATTCGAGAGAACACTTACAGATCATATAAAGATTTAATAACGTAGCACCTGAAGCAAAATTGTTCTTATAAAAGACTCGCTCAAACTCCATGTTCAAGAGCACAGAACATTGTGCAAATCCCTGGATGCATTAGCTCAGAAACCGATGCCTAGTTCAGAAAAAGCTTACAAGACCGCCCCAGGGGTCAAAAGAACCTCCTTGAAACTCATTAAGGGAAAAGAAGGTTGATGGACTGTCTTGTTCGTGGCTTGTGTGGAACGTCGTTGGTATGGACCCCGAGGGCCAGGTGTAAGGATGAGCGCAATCGAATCCTAGAGGGTATGAATCGTGTCCGTAAATATCAACATCTCCTTCCGTTGATCCTTGCCACACGGATCCTGGGGCAAAAGTTCCCTTGGGTGCTTATTTATCAGCATTTTGGCCATCGAAAATAAACAATCCGACTCACAAGCGTCATTGCTAATCAGTGGCACAACAATCCCAGCATCTCGGATTTGTTTTTTTACATACGCGAAATATACTGGGTCCGGAAAGCCTCCTGTCACCGGTCCATCAGATCCAGTGTACTCGTTCTCTGGCTGAACGAGTATTATAGGTCCCCCATTTGTGATTTGTGCCTTGGCAATTGCTGCTCCAATGTTTGCCATATAGTTATCAGTGGCAGCAAGGTAGTCAGGCGCACGAGTTCGAAGCTGACCAGATATACGTTGCAGCCAGCCAGGAAATCCACCACCACTTGATTCAGCATTGATATACTGCAGCGAAACATGTCAGTAAAACAAGATCGAGTAAATGGATGTCTCAAAGCTTCTGGGATGTTCTCAATTTCTCTACCAAGAACCAAGCCAGATGCGGGCCAGGGTAAAGCAATATTTTGTTCCCACTTCCACAAAGGTTGAATTTCTTTTTGGCTCAGCGCATATGACTTACAGGACCGGGACGAGCTATGAGGTAAATTCCCGCTTGTTCCGCAGCATCGAAGAACGGCTCAAAAGCAAAAACCCCTTCTGCTGAATATTCCCCTGGTTTGCCCTCTACCAAGGCCCAGTGGACGTAGAATGATACGGCATTGAATCCTAAAGCTTTGATTTTCTGGAAGACATCGAGCCAAAGATCTGGAACTGGCAGTCGGTAGGGGTGGAACTCGCCCGAGAATACATAGACTCGCTCGCCGTATACTAGCAATGAGTGCTCATCGTACGTAACCTATTCGAGATATAAGAATCTGGGGAGTTGAAATTCATAGAGTTCTCCTTAGTTTTAGAAGAGCAACTCACTAAATCCTGCAACCCATCACTATCCCTCTCTACTATCATGTTTTTGCCTCCAATTGACAGTGCTGTAGACTGCACCGCAAGGGCGGCGACTGTGAGAGCGCGGAAGAGCTTCATCCTGGCAAAATGTCGCACTCGATTGAATATGTCATTTGACTGTGAGACAACAGCAGGAGAGTTCCATTATAAACTTTCCAAGCAGCAGGAAAGCGCGGCTAATTGACTACACTGCATGGGTTCCCCTCGACCCCTCATTAAGATGCAATTCATGTTGGCAAACATGGGCCCACTCAGGAAGCTGGTCAGTGAAAGTGGGAAATGACGATAATCCTTACCTTGACAGACATTTCTTCTCAGGTACAAAGAACGGAATGGTCGAATGAAGTGCCGAATGAACGCGGGGTACCAAGACGAAGCAGCCTGTCACCTATCACAAGGCCTGTGTGTCCTATGTATCGTTTCCTCAAATCCTTGCTCGGTACAACATTCAGTAGATTTAGCCATTATACTGTACAGTATGCATGACGCTATACAAGGCGGGGGGTCCGAATACGGCCAATAGGAGTACCTGCCATGACAGCCCCTCAATAGTCGTCTCACGGACGGAAAATATGTAGACCGAGAGAATGAGATACTAGAGGCAAGTTGCAAGAAAAAAGAGGCAAAATAAGAAGAATCCGCTCGTATAGCCATTTGTCCCGAAAGATGTTCCGAACGAATCCGCAAGCTCAATTGAAAAAGTATATGGAGTACCATGGTAAACAAAAGTAACTTGACTCAGATTTGGATCAGACTTGACTTATGACAGTCCTCCGAAGATACCGGACAAAGCTCAGGACAAGAAATTAGAATAGATAATGATAGCAAAAGCCGGACGCCACTCATAAGCCCATCCCAAGACCGTGCTGCATGCGTAAATGTCTCCTGTCTCCTCTATCCCGAATCATTCAGCATATATCCGAAAGAAGAACATGGTGTTTTATGTGTTAAGTGCTTCTGCTCGACCCGAGGGCACAGCAATCTTGACAAAGCAGAATAATCGTAAGGGGAAACAACGCAGAATCAATCTCGCAAAAGTGTAGCAAAATGACGGTCATGTGGTTTCTACACTAGTCCCAAAGGAATTCAATCCAAGAAACCTCATAGATCTCACGCCCATCATCTCAGCCATTGCCAACGTCCAACGCCCACAATGGCCACCTCAATCCTCCACCGCTTCCTCATGCCATCGATACGGCTTCCCCTCTCCTTGCCCCTTAAAAAGGCCTTCCCCTCGCCCCTCTCCGCCCGCCGCGCCTTCTCCTCAACACCAACTCCATTCGCTACTTACAACCAAGTCATAAAGGTAGTTCAGTTTGCTTTCACCTCACCTCCCCTCCCTCCTTTCCCCTCCCCATTCCGTCGACAAGCGTTCTAACACCACAAAAGGGATGCCGCAGCGCCCAACGCGCCCGACATGCAGTCTCCCCAGCCCTCCGCGACGCCCGCGCCCCAGAACTAAAAGGCGTGTGTTTAAAAGTTGGCATAACCACGCCCAAGAAGCCGAATTCCGGACAGAGGAAGACGGCAAGGATTAGATTGAGTACGGGGAGGATTATCACGGCGTATATACCGGGGGAGGGACATAATGTGCAGCAACATAGTGTGGTTCTGGTGCGAGGGTGAGTGTTCCTGATGCCTTTCTCTTAGTTCAAGGAAGTGGGATAAGGCTAATCGCATGGTTTTTAGAGGAAGAAGTCAGGATTGTCCGGGTGTGAGATATCATTTGGTTAGGGGGGCTATGGATCTTGGAGGGGTAGGCAGTAGGGTTACGAGTCGTTCGAAGTATGGGACGAAGAAGCCGAAGAAGACTGCTGCGTAGATGAGTGGGATGGTGGAAGTCGGCGAAAAGATCGAGGCGTTGGACGGTATGTTTGAGTAGGATTTGAAGACGAGAACATTGTAACATAAGACGCTTTGAAATAGCTGCTAAGGCAAGGCTAGTAGAGAAGAGCTCAAATCGATACTTTGCAGTTTGAAACAGGAAATACATTACCGCATTTCATACTTAAAATTATAAGTATTCAGACGGCTGCTTTTTAAACACAAGTATTAGACGCCTGTCACTTAGCTGGTACTGGTAATATAATCATCAATCAGTACATAGGCACAAAGCCACGGTCATTAGTTCTTGGCCCATGTCTAAAGCGCCCAAATCCAATGACCGAATATCTACAACCTGCTCGAGTGCCTGTCCAACGCCGGTGATAACATGCCACTTAGTAGATTTTCAAACCTCCATAAAACGCATAGCCCTTTTGAGATGCCTTCTCCAATACATTTTAATCCTGTTGGTTTTCATAGCCCTCCGGTTTCTCCAAACCATTGATTTCCATGTAACGAGATGTACCTTTTTAAGATTAGTAATAGTTCAAAGAAGGTTCGTATATTTTCTTACATGAATATCCCTTCCAGTCAAAGTTGTCCTTCGGGTTGCAGTGGCATTTCAGATCCAATCTCGTCTTCTCGCCAGTTGGGCAATGGGTGAAAGGAACGTGATAGTACGCGATATCATTGAAGAAATGAATTTCTTCTTTCTTCAAGAGGAGAGAAGCAGCAATCGAGTGAACGGGGGCATCACCCCAGCGCTCGTAGAAGAAACCACCATCTTTGTCAAGGGCTTCAAAGTAGTCGGTGTAGGCCTTGGATCTGAGCCAATCCAGGTTACCAATTTCGAAGTTAGACCACTATAAAGACTACGTCAGTAGATGCTATTCCCCTGTCTTGTTTGAGCTTACCATGTGGCAGTGGTTGTAAGTATCTCCTCCATCATCACTCAAGAATCCCATGGAGTTGCCCTCAACGATATGCTCTGGGTGAGCTTTCATGAACTTCTTGGTGCTTTCCCAAAGAGTCGGGATAGTCTCCACATATTCGTACAGACTTAGCACGAAACTGTATTTCTTCTTGTTATCGGCCATAAACTTGAATGCATCGTAGTTGATATCGCAGAAAAGCTCAATGCTTGGCTCAACACGCCAATACCACTCAAATTGCTTCATCAATGGATGTTGGAAGAAGAACCCGGATTCAAATCTGCACATATGACGGTAGCTGACGGAGTCTCCATAGATGATCTTGCGCTGAGCCATATCTTCACGGACCTTGCGGGCTTTATCTTGGTCGATGAAGTCTGGGAAAGACCAGTGTTCCTTGGGGATCTCTCCATAATGGGTGGTGCCAGATACGAGCGAGGATGTAACTTTTTTGAAGGTCGCATCGAAAGGCTTGTCGTTGAGGAAGACCCAGTCGTAGTTGAATTTGCGGTTGAATCGATCCTCAACTTGACGAATCGATCGAGCAATTTCCCATAAATCGGAGTTTCGTGCGAGCGAGACAAATGTTGCATTCATTCTCGGTCCGCCTGCTGTTGCAGGAGGAAGCCCCGGGATCGTGTTTGGCGTCGTCCCGGCCACAGGATTAGCACCAGCTGCTGGTGTCGTCCCTGCCTTCACAGGTATGCCTCCCCATCCCGTCGAGCCGCCTATTGCTGTAGGTAATCGCTGGTTCGAAGAAGAGGATATGAAGTAGATGACAGCAAGCCCCTGAAGTCGGGTCAGCAAGGGAGTACGTGTTTTGGGATTGATGTTCTGGGAAGACGTACGAAGAAGGCGAAGAGAATATATCTCAGATATCTGGCGGTTCCTGAAGCCATGATGCTCTAGATTGCGGAAAGAAGTTGAATTTGAATGCTGATCGTTCCTTAAATTAACACCTAAACGGCAATCCGTCGTCAGCCAAGTATATGGCTGGATAGCAGAGACAACGTCTGGCGAAAAAGGATTAAAAGAAGGTATCGACAATGGCAACACCGTGTCTGTTGCCAATGGAAAAAGAAAGAGGAAGAGAAGTGGGTGGATGCGCAGAAGAAGATCTGTACACGAGCACAAGGACGCGCAATAATTCAGGAGACTTTTAGACTTCTGACCCTTGCTTCAGACCTACAGTAGTAAGACCAGACCACCACCAGGTGGAACGCTGAGTCTCGACGATATAGCCCAATTAGGCTTAGTAGAGGCTCAAAAGGCTTGGCATTCAATCCCCACCATGCAGCTTTGTTGTGTTTTATGTGCGGTACAGTAGATGTAGCACGGTACATTATATTTCATCCTCGTCGCCGTCGAGACGCACCATCTTTCGAATCTGTCACCATTGGTAAGATAGCTTTTCTTTCTCTCTTTCGCCCTCAACGGGTATCAACCTCTTTCCGCGACCCTGCCGTTCCTCCTTCAGCCTCGACGCTCTCTTGCCACGCTCCTCTACAGTACTGTACGGGACCTCTAGCCAGCCACCAGCCACTGAGCAATATCATTCTAACCTCTGCAAATCTCTAGACAGTCCAATTCAATTGCCTTATCGCCCACCCACGCGAAAATCCCCACATGAAGAGAGACATCTGTCTTTGAGCTATCAATCCACACCATCGAGCTCGAGCCCCCGTCATGTCTTTTTTTGGCTTCGACTCGACTCTACCCCGCGATCGTGGGCACAACACTCGGGCACCTGGGTTCTCTCAGGCTGCCGACCCATTCGCTGGCCCTCGTCCTGAAGATGATAATGACGCGTGAGTTTGATTTTCTCATCATACTATACACGAAACGATGCCATTGAAGGCAGCCTGTCTTGTTGTTAGCAGCCTCCTTCTCACCTCCAGGAGCTGACACTTGTCAATATCAGACTTGACTTTGAAGACACGTACGATGGTCTCGGCGATCAGTTGGACGAGACGGATGATGTGTTCAATGATGATACTTTTGGAGATGATGCGGGACCCGTAACGAAGAAGCCTGTTGGCAAAGACTTCGATTTCTTTGGCCAGACAGCAAAGGTCTCCGACGCCATCAATGAAGAGCAGCTTCGCTTTTCTCGCCAGGCCCCTTCGTCAAGGGGAACTCCGACAGCTTCCACTTTCCCGCAGCCACTTCAACAGCCTGCAAGGACTGGTTATGAGCGCTACAAAGAGCCTGACTACATTCCCGATATGCAAGTGGATGCAAACTTATGGGGAGTTGCACCAAAGCGGCCTTCTCAGGCTCCTGCTGTCGGTTCACCCATGAATCCTGGAATCCCTTCTGGCGGCCGCAAGATGATGAGTTTGGAAGAAGTGAAGCTTCAATGCGAGCACAGGCAAAGAAACCATCTCAGCCACAGCAGCCAGTACAGCAGCAACAGTCAGCACCTCAGCAGTATATCCAGCCTCCGCAACAGCAATACCACGATTATCCCCCGCAACACCAACAGCAGCAATATTCTCAATCGTCTCAACCGCAACAGATGCCGTTTCAGGCCAGTGGACCTCCACGTGAAGAGCCTCGTCCAGCTCATGCCGGACAACCTCATCAGCCTGTGCAAATCATGCAACGATCGCAACCGACGCCTACCCAGCCTATTGCTCCAACAGCTCCGTCTCAACCAACGCAAATATTGCAAAACCCAAATCGCTACTCTGGAGAGCAACATAGGTCTGCTCCTGCTGTCCAACACCCTGTCCAGCATCCAGGACACCAATCACGCCCTTCGGGTTCTCGTCACATCATCACCCATCCTCAACAGCTTGCCAACTTATCAGATGAGGAGCGAGCAGCTTTCTTAATGGAAGATGCTAAGCGTGCTAAGCGCAATCACAAGATATTTTTGCTCTCCAAGGACAATGGTCTGATGACACCACAAGACAAGAACTTCATTACACGTATCCAGCTACAACAGCTTGTTACTGCAACTGGTAATCCTAATGAGCATGGCAGTGATCCTTCCCTGTCAGAGGACTTTTACTACCAAGTTCATAACCAAATTCGAGGTGGACCTCGACAGCATCCTGGCCAGCCACTAAGCAATTTCGCACAGACTTATCTATTTCAAACAGGTGGTCGCCATGGTGGCATGCGAAGACAAGCTCGCGGTGGAGACAATCATATGCAGCGTATGGAGCAACAGGTCCAAAGAGCTGTCGAAGCTGCCAAGAACAAGCCAAAGAATAAGCAGCTGGTAATCGAGGGCAGCTTAGGAAAGATTTCGTTCAGTAATGCGAAGACACCGAAACCACTGCTTAATATCAAGCGTGCTGATAGCGCTGCTGATTCACAACGACCTAGCAGTGGTATCCGTGACCGCAAGGCTCATCAAGTGGGCGTCAGCGGCAGCGACAGGAAGACGGTCCTCACCGACATTGAAAACGTCTACAGTTCGCTGATGCAGCTTGAGGATCATGAACGTCTGATGCCACCACATCTTGATAATGATGATATCAATCCAGAGCTTGCTGGTTTCCACATAGACTGGCGTGAAAAGGAGGAGAATCTCAACCGAAAGCTTTGGCGAGACTTGAAGGTTCACGAGCCTATCGGCGCAACTACAACCCATCCATTTATCGCTTTCTTGTCATTCAGCAAAGGCAAGAAGTGTATGCCTCGCGTGTTCCGTCATATTACCCAGGAGCAGCGAACTACCATTTTGACCATGATTGTCATTCATCTTGACCAGTTGGATGTTGTTCGTCAGGGATTGCTCCAACCTGGCGAAGTTCAATTGAACTCTGCCACTCGTGAGAATATAGAGCTCTTCTCTTTGGCAGTTATGCATACGCTTTTCGGCTATCTCAACGAAGCCGGATTGGATATTGTCACGGGGCTTTTGGGTCTTGTTCTGAGCATCAATATTGACGTTATTGCTCGAACAAGAATTGGTGTCAGCATGTTGACGATGTTATTGAGTCGCGCTGAGCTCATCAAACAAGCTGGAAGTAATGAGCGGGAATGGGATCAATGGTAAGTCTTCTGATTCCGAGACTGGATGATATGCTAATACTTGACAGGGTTGGCATCTATAATGCTTTCTTCGATGCCCTCGAACCTACCCTCCCCAATATATTCCCTGGCACCGTCAACACTGGCGAAGATGTCTACGTTTGGCAGTTCCTCGCGGCTATTGGTATTGGTGCTAGCCCCGAGCAGCAACAGAGACTGGTCATGGCTGTTAAAGACCGTGTCATGGAGACTGTTGCTCACACCAAGACTCTTCCCACAGGGATGGCGAGTCAGCGAAAGGCGAACGTCAACCTCTTCATGCGCTCAATTGGTTTGGATGTTGAGTTACTTGCATGAGCGATGAACAAGGCGTTTCGATATTTATCAGCATAAAAATTTCCTTTTCTTTCTACACGATATCTGACGGACTAAGGCACACGGCGGCTTGTGTTTATTTGATCACATGCCATACTACGTTGCCTAGGCATTAGCATTGCACTGTTTCTTTTACCTTGGCTGCGACCTAATGGGCAGCATCACTGAAGCGAATTGGACTTATGAATACAACAGATGATACGCATGGGGAGACAGCGGGTTTTGCGAATGGCATATTTTATGGGACTATTCGTCTCCGAGGTCATGACACTCATTGTCAGTACAGCGGATAGAGAGTAGGATCTTGGCAGTGGGCGAGGCGAATCATATCTAAATAAAGGGGCAATAAAAAGAACATTCCATCAAAGTCTGAGGCATCGTGAGTTTGGCATCGTGAGCGTGGTGTGAAGCTTGAGCTCTTAGTCTATGGGAGCTATTCTCTTTAGTATGGTAGTCTCTTGTATGTTCAAGTTAAGAAGACCTATACTTTCGTTGCAGTGGTCCTAGATCTTAAACGTTGAAGATCGTCTACGGATTCCGTCCTTAAAAACATGCGTAGTATAATGAGTCTGTATGGCAGCATCCGGTCTCGACGAGCACTGATCCTCCAAACCAGATTATAGATATAATTCTAATCAAGGGACGGTATCGGGATATGGATGGCCGATGCTAAGGATTACCTAATAAGGTACCGGTAGTGATGGATGAAAGCGTCAACTGACATCATCACTATCCTCAGAATGAACCGCACTATCTTTTTTCTTCGCCATAGCTCAACAGCTATTTCGCGCCTCATGTTTGGAATAGGTAGGTAATTGTTATCTACTGTCCGTGAGTCCTTTAGTTTATGACGAGGCTTTCGCTCTTCTTTCCCTATATCGATATCTTTTCCTTTCATACGTGTAAATCCCCCCTTTCATATCTCCTCCTTTAAGCCAAGACACCCACACGCACAGGCACAGGCTGAAAGAAGTCTTTTTACAAAGACAAGATGACTCGAAGTTCGGATGAGGAGACTTTGGAGCCAAATTCTCCGCAAAATGGGCAGAACAGCCAAGCTGATGGCGGCGAGAAAGGAGAGAAAGAGAAAGGAAAGCAAGACGCTGGGCCTGTGGGATTTTTGAACCCAGCATTGAAACAGGTGAGGCTGGATGTCTTTAAACATTGGCTTCTCACGAGTACGTCTTTCATTCTGCACGCGAGGTCTTGTGGATATACTTCTGGTCTCGTTAACACAGTCTTCCAGCTGTGATTCTGTCAACCTTCATCCTGGCAGTCCTCTCGTTGTATTGGGGTGCTCTATTTCGAGTAGAGCAGAATCTGTCAGCTCTTGTTGTATACGTGGTGGATTTTGATGGCCAGGTAGCTCCATATACAGATGTCACCCCAATCGTCGGTCCCCAAATCGTCTCTGCAGCAGAATCGTTGGTTGCACCCACTGGCTCGTTGGGTTGGGGATCTCTACCAGCTTCAGCCTTCAACAATGACCCCATGGCAGTCCGGCAAGCTGTCTACGACCAAAAGGCATGGGCTGCAATCATTATCAACGCAAATGCAACAGCTCTTCTTCAGGACGCAGTAAGGAATGGCAACACGACATACGATCCCATGGGCGCAGCACAAATCGTCTACGTTCAAGCCCGCGACGAAAGCACCCATGCCAACTACGTCGAACCCCACCTCACCAGCTTCCAGATCATGGCCACTTCAATGGTCGGCCGCATGTGGGCAAGCCAAGTTCTATCCATGGCATCCTCCAACAGCGCCATCATGTCAAACATTCAAGCAGCACCGCAAGCTGTGAATCCTGCAATCGGCTTCTCGACCTTCAACCTGCGCCCCTTCTACCCGCCTGTCGCCACACCAGCAGTCACAGTCGGCCTCATTTATCTGATCATCCTCTCTTTCTTCTCCTTCTCCTTCTACCTACCCATCCACATGAAGTTCATCTCGCCAGGCCATCGCCCCCTGCACTTCTACCAGCTGATCATCTGGCGCTGGTTCGCTACCGTGACGGCTTATTTATTCCTGAGTCTCTTCTACTCGCTCATTTCCTTGGCGTTCCAGATTCCTTTTAGTACCCCTCCTGCATCGGAGACCGCAGTAGTGAACCCAGCGAATGCGTACCATTATGGCAGTTTTGTGGTATATTGGATGCTCAATTTCGTGGGCATGGTTGCGTTGGGATTGGCTTGTGAAAATGTCGCCATGATTGTCGGGCAGCCTTGGACGGCGTTCTGGTTGATTTTCGTAAGTTTTCTTTCGTTCGATCTTAGCAAGAGAGGCATATCATACTAATGAATGGAATTCGTATAGTGGGTTATTACCAACGTGTCGACGTCCTTCTACTCCATTACTCTGGCGCCGCATTTTTACTATTGGGGCTATGCATGGCCTCTGCGTAATCGTACGTAGTCTATTACCTCCCTTCCAACCCCATACTGACATTGAGAAGTTGTAGATGCAAGTAGAACGATTCTCTTCGACACGCACTCTAAAATCGGCTTGAATTTCGGTGTCCTGTTTGCGTGGGCAGCAGTCAATACTGTGCTGTTCCCGCTTGCCTGTTGGTTCATGAGGTGGAAGACTATGAGGGAGAAGAAAAAGGAAGCGCAGTCGAAAGAGCAATGATTGATACGGGGACTTTTTGAATAATAAAGCGTTTGTATAAAGATAGAATAATAGAATAATGCCTACCTGAAAAGGTTAGAAGCTTCTTTTGAAATTGTTTTCCGAACTTACTATCTCCTAAGCTAAGGACTTGGGCTTGATAGTATCACAGATTGATAAATAACACCTGTGGTATATTCCATGTTTCATACTTGAGTCCGTAGCTCCGAAAACCAAAATCTCAATCCATAATAAGCAAGAGCAGATCACGCCACACCCAATCGAACGCCGGCCGTATCAAGTCTCTACCACCGCATCGACAGCTTCGATTTATGTGTAGGTATGTAACCCGTGTGTATGTGCGCCTTATCTACAAAGCTCTCAAGTATCGTCCATCGTCCCCATCATAATCGGCCATTCCGTTCATCGCTTCGTTTGATTTAAATCCCACCACCTGTTTGCACATTGCATCAGCCTCATATCCATCCCAGACAGGATTTCGTGCAGTATGCTGTGATGGTATAGCAGAATCATATCTTACCACTTCGTCCCGCATCCACGGAGAAATTCCCATTTGTGTCTTTCGAGCTGGCTTTCTTCGCTGCTTCGCTGCGCGCCATGACTGCACGCCACTTTAGGCCGACGAAAAGTGCACTTCCGGTTAGGAAGGCTCCGATTGCTAGGGGTGTGCGTTGACGGCTGGGAGGGGGTATGTTAGCAATGGTCTGTTTCTACGACTGGATGTTTGGGAGGAAGGGGTGGGATGGGATGCGAGGGTGGAGCTTGGTAGATGGAGGGGGATTGGTGGTCGTACGAGAGGATGGATTGGGGTGCAGGCATGTTTGAAGCTTGATATTCGGCGGACTTGTAATGAGACGAGTATCAAGGCAATGAATCAATGGATAGAAGACGAGTTTGTGATTTGGAGTAATCGAGTAGTGAGTGAGTGTTGTTGGGAAAGATGCAGACCAAGAGGAGCACGCGAGCTAAACACACACAGCTTAAGCTTCCCCGCAATCCGGCCCGGCAGGCTCTACGGGTACGAAAAAACTGGCCCATTTTTTGCATACTAAAACAACCAACTTATCATAAATTATATAGCGATAGTATTTATCTTTTCTAGTATAATAAGAAATATATGATAAATACTTCTATCAGATGTCCCCTATTAAGTTTTAGAAGCACATACTTATTTATTATGCCCTTATAATAGTTCATTTCCATGCGATTTAGGTGGTATAACCCGTGCATAAAATGGGCCTGTTTTATCGTACATGTAGAGGCAGGCACCCAGCTCGTACCGTACAAGCGAGAAATACAGCTAGCTGACCAATCATCGTACGACCTCTTTTTCTCTCTCTTCCTCACTGGTGGCCCTGCAGTCGGTAGCAGCAATGAAGTTATTCAGACCAGAGACTCGGAATTTACCCCCACGGTCGATGGATGAATAAGTATCCTGGTACTGCGTCTTATTGGTACGTGGAGTAAGCCCTCATGCAGGTACTGTTAGTATTGACCCGATTGATCAGAATCCCACGTTCTGAAGTTAGGATGGAAGGTAAGTGGGGGTCAGTTGTCAGCATCGAGATATGCAGGTACCCCTCATGGCGTTCATGCATAAAGAACGATGCAGATGCCGTGGGACGCTGTCGTCTGCTTCAGTTTCTGTTATGAAGAACAGGAGCTCGGATGGATAGTTATCCGATGCCTAGGTATTACTTCTTCCGGTATTTCAACTTGTAGTATATATATTTATAGTACCCTTAGTATAGTAGACCAAAATAGGCAAAATTTAGATTGTTATGAAAGAGAAGAAAATATCTGCTAGTACTAGTAGTAATAACAAACCAGCTACATTATACTATACATATCACTTAGTTTCAAATCAGCTTTTACTACTCGAGCTGTACCTATAAACGAGACATCTAACACATCTCAAAGCTCTCCTTCAATCCAACGAGATCCCCTTTCTTAGGTAAAGCCCATCTCTACAGCTTAGCCTATACGGGTGTGAAACGAATACCCGCCTGGCTGAGAATAAGGCGTAAGAAAAAAAAGAAGTGAATAGTTGCAATAGACTCGCACACTCACCTATAACTGGAGTCACTCATCTGCAACGAACGAACGAACGGGCTATACTTAAACATTCGAATTCAATTCTACTCGCTCGCACTATACAAACATCCTCCCAAGACTTTCAAAGGGTATCATAAAGAAGCTCCACGGGTCTTCCTACATTAGAGACCGCAGACGAAGACGAAAAAAGAGCAAGGTGGGCACTCGTACAGAATATTACAAAATCATACAAACAAAGGGAATATTGTGGTCATTGGCGCGCCTGTCCAAAAGGGCTTTCGCTTCTCACATCCGTGGAGGAGTTTCCGGAACATCCCAAATCGAATCGTCTCTCCCGCCTCTCATATCCTCTTTCTTCATTGTCTCTGCCTTCTCTGGCGGGCCTCCAGGGACGCCGAATTTAGGGTTCACACCAAAGGGAATAGCAGACGTGCTTGTAAAAACGGGGAGATCACCTCGCTTCATGTGAGTGGGTGTAGCAGTATTTGGTGATAACCAGCGGATTGGTTCTTGTTGGGAGACTGGGTGGGGAGTAGGACCCTCTGGTTGATAAGGAACGAATATATCTGAGCCAGCAGCTACTGATCCTGATTGAATCGGAGTCTTTGGGGGCGAGTTAAGAGGAGAGCTATTTGGGAGTGGGATATTGGTAGGCTGCTGGACCTGATGCAGGAATACGTGTTGTAGTGAGTGTTGTGGAGTCGACGGCCTGGGAGGGAGAGACTCTATCGGAGGTTGCGAGACTTGACCGTTGCTCGATAGTGGCTTAGTTGTGAGCGGAGGTAGCATGTTTCGGTTAGGAGCTGGATATACCGGAGGTTGTGCGGTAGTACTGTTGCTCGTGGGTGGTACTATGGAAGGTGGAGCTGGAATAATCTGACTAGCAGGCGGAAGTATCGGGCGAGGTTTAGTCGTCTTAGGTGCAGCAGACTTCGTGGATGTTTTCGTGGCCGTCTTTCCCTGCTCTTTTGCTTCTCGTTGAGCCTTGGTAGTCAAGCTCAACTTGATCTTCTTCATACCTGAAGTCAGGCTGTCCATATCCGATGGCGGGGAAGTCGCGGTTTCTATACTAGGCAGAACAACGTTGCTAGACATAGACTGTTGACCATGTGAGACGCTGCGTGTAGAAGAATCTCCTGCGGAAATATTCACTGGTGACTTCCGTCTCCCGCGAGCGGGCTTCGGGGCGTCTTTTCGGGGCTGTGGTGGAGCACGAGTTTTCTTTACAACCACCGGAGGAGCTGAATTGCCTCGAGAGCTCATTGATGAATCGGGCCTAACACTTTGGGATGTAACTGGTCTCTGGGACATATTCGTTGGTCCATTCGATGGCGCCTGCAAGGGAATTAGTATGTCCTATTATGAAGGATCCGAAGACATCTTAGAAGTGTACGTACTCTACTGAAACCATTAATTTCCGACGTAACAGATCCGGCATTAGATACTAAGCTCAGACGCCTGCTTGATTGACTCGTAGGTTTTGCGTAGGTTGGCATGGGTGTCGTACCCCTCGACGGAGCCTGCATTCAACAGTTAGCTTGGCTTTGACACGAAGGGCATGATAAAGTTGCATTTTATGCAGATTTTCGAGCAACCCCTAAGAGGCTTAGAGGTTCAGGCGGTTCGGGAGCCCTGAAATAGAGTGGTCTACCAACAGCGAGGAGAGGTTGAAAGCACATACCTTGCCGGCTATAACTGCCGAACCTGCAACAGTCTTTCGACGGTTCGCCTTTGGTGCAGGCTTTCTGCCATCATCTTCTTCTTCAGTTTCAACTATAGGTTTTGCTGGCTTCCGCGTACGAAGGGCCATTCTAGTGTTTTGATTGGTAATTTCAGACGGTTCCGAGCCAGAAGTTGGTGGTATTAGTATAGACTGTCTATCACGACGAGCCCGGGTAGCTTCTGCTGAGAGGTCCTGTAGAAGTTGGGAGTTAGTCGTATTCTATGCGGATAAAGATTACGCGACGTCTCAGGAACTTCGAGACGTTTTGTACTAGAGTTTCCTCGAGAATTCAGATCTTCTTACCTCTGGTCTACAACTCATCGTCTGCCTATCCAATGGAATAAGAAGCTTGCTAAGCTCATGTGCAGCAACAGTCCAATCAACTTCAGGAGGGGGTGGA
The DNA here is from genome assembly GCA_007821535.1 of Lachnellula occidentalis. Taxonomy (NCBI): domain Eukaryota; kingdom Fungi; phylum Ascomycota; class Leotiomycetes; order Helotiales; family Lachnaceae; genus Lachnellula; species Lachnellula occidentalis. The sequence continues at coordinate 19,148 of QGMI01000168.1, read as the reverse complement.
GACGGGGGTCTAGAGACGACAGGTCGTGGCGAACTATTGCCCATTGATACAACGCGTCTTGGTGACGCGACCTTTGCAATAAAGGACTGCGTTGGAGTTGAATATGTTGGCGGTGTTCCATCCTTTGCTTTCTTAGGCTATGAATATGGAGTTAGCTTTACTTCTTGGAATGGTTCAAGAGTGCTTAAAGATGTCCCTTAAGGATGTGAGATAATTATCTTACCTCAGGAGGCGGTGCTGCTGGATTGACGATTGCATCCAGCTGCTCGAGCCGTTGAGAAGACCACCACAGCGGATCATATAATGGGACCTGGTCGACTACAGGTTCTGAAACCTCGAAATTGCTTAAGCTGCCAAATTTCTGCCCTATCTCGTGGCCAAGATCATTGCTTTCCTGTTTGATGACTACGGGCGCGCCACCAGCAAGGCCACTGAGATGGCTGAGAACACCGCTATATAGAGCCTGCAAGGGTTTGAGATCAGCATTGCTTATTCGAGAAGGTTTGGACAACAATATTAATGTCTCAATTTCCCCATTATGAATAAAATGTATACATACCCGATCGCTATAGCCGCCTTCCAGAACGCTAATTATTCGACCTTCAACAGAGGTTCCTTCTTCTGCTGCGAGTTTCACCACATCTCGAGTCAGACGAGCGTAAAACTCGGTAGGCACATTGACTTTGTGACGTTGCATTCCCGAGCTTTCCCATTCGCTAGCATCAAATCCAGCAGACAGGAAAATAGCAGCCTTTGGTCTGGGTCCATTAGGTGAAGCCTGCAACCGCTCTGTTTGTGCTCGGAGGTAATTCCTGGTTTTCTCCAGAAGTATTGAGTATTTGGTTTCATACAGCTCCCAGAAGTCGTTCTCACTCTTCCAAGGCTGTAAATGTACGTTCCAAATGCTTTGACCGTGGGCGTTCTCAATGCAAAGACTCGCATTTTTGACCTTCTCTTCATCCCCCATTTCGCAAGGGTATGAGTTGATATCGTGAAGACTGAAATATCCAATCGAGGTCTTCTTCCAGGGAAGCGCGTTTTTGGGTAGACTAGTAGCCCGTTTATTGTGCTCCCATGCAATAGCCTGAGACCCATCCCCGTGATGGAGATCAAAATCGATAATAGCGGCATGAGTTAAGCCATGAGTAAGCGCCGCATGTGAGATTCCTACATGAACATTATTCAGCCAACAAAATCCAGAAGGATAGCTAGCTGAGCAATGATGTCCTGGAGGTCGAATAGCAACAAAAGTCCTATATGGCCCGCTCCCGCTTGCCGCTCCTTGGAAAACCGAATCCACACCCTCGCATACTGCCCCCAATGCTCCCTCCATAGCAATGAGAGATTCGGAACAGAGGTATAGATCTCCTTCATGCAATTTAGCGGGTGCATCCTGCGTAGGACTCCTTGTCATTTCAGGTCTGGTCAATTCCTTCCCATTCATGGCCAATTTCGCCTCGGCATTATCACACATGATATTGAGTTCTTCCATCCATTTAGTCCCATGAACATTTGTAACTGCTTGAGACGATAGAGGGAGCCTTCGAGTCGTCTTGCGGATTCGAAAGGGTGTACCTGGAATGCTTGACGGGTCTCTATTCGGATGTAGTGGATTGGAGCCCTCGGCATGGCGTTCTCCAAGACGAACATATGCCACAGATAAACCCAGAACACTTGCTTGTATCCGCTCTGGCCGTTCGACAATCGTACCCAGGGCGGCTTTGGAGGTTCGTGGTCTGGAATAGCGGTGCCCGTAACATGCATCATGAAGAACCACTATCGTCTCAGCTTGCCTAGATGATTCTCCTTTCTCGTGTAACGCGAGATCCTTCTCAAAATGCCCATGTGCAATTGAAGCTGCCGTGTGTCGTGGGCGCTCGGGTTCGATCTCTGCTAATGGTGATTTGCTCGCTACAGATAGGTTAACATATTGTCCACAGACTCAAAGGTATTCTCGAGTACACCCCCAATCTAACTTACCTCCTAGCATTGTTGAACCGTTCAGGAATTGCGACGAGGATGATCGGCGTGAAGACGGTCTCTGCACCCCATAATCAGTATTCAAGTTCTCAGAGATTGTGAGCAATTGAACTTACAGGAGGAGTAACACCCCCGACTCCATGTAGTGAATTCATCGAAGCCTTGCGCAGCAAACTTGGAGTAGGGGAGCGCGCATCGATACTCATAGAACTAGGGCTTCGAGGTGGACGAGATGATGCTCTGCCGTTTGGCGATGCTGTTCGTTGCCTGAAAGACCTTGAAGATGCCGAGGCTGGTGAACGAGGTGCGGACTCTGTGCTGGGTGGGAGATCTCCCATTCGTGGTGGGGGGTTGTTGTCGCCCATAGAGAAGCGTTTGAGAGACTCTTTGAAGGCCGCCGATTTGTTTGTTGACGATGGAGTCGACATGTTGGCAACAGCTGGTAAGGCCGCCCTTACCGCTTCCAGCACCGCTTATTGAATTGCTACTCACTGCCAATACTGAATAAGTCACAGATGAAATTGTCTGGTAGTTTGCCACAAGGAAGCTATCCAAACTGTTGCCACAACCAACTTGGCCCCTATGCAAACAGTGCGTCTAACGCGACCGAGAACGCGCCTGTACCCTGTCGTTTCAGCCCTGCTAGTTGCTCGGGGCACTCAATTCCCCTCATTATGTCACTCTACATTAAACACATTCACAAATATATATTTCAGTCCTTACCTATGGAAAGGAACTGGTGATCCAACGAGTAAAAGAGCATTCTGTGTTTTAGCGGAAATTGCGGTTTGGCAGATGGGAATGCACTTTATTCAAGATGTGTCAACATTTGATATGTTTATAGATATTCATGATCCAGTATCTATATTCAGATTCTAGGATTCGTAAGATCATCTATGGGGTATCATGTTCTACAACGCTTCTTCTCGTCCTCCTACATCATTAAATCAACACCTACTGTCCGTAATGCCTCTACAGCCCAATCGGGGTATTTTGCTTTATCCCCACCATGTAAATCCGCGAAGAACTGCTTCAAAAACGCCGGAAACCTGTCCTCTATAATCGATTCCCTCACACTCCTCATCAACGCCAACTGATACCATACATTGTGTATAGTAAGCAAATGGGCCCCAACTGTTTCTTTAGCAGCAAGGTGATGCACAAACGCCCGTGTAACTCCCAGACTACCTTCCCCTTTCCGGCAGCATACACATCCGCAGCCTTCCTCCACAGGACCGAAATCGTCGCAATATTTTGCACTTCTCAATTTCAAAACACCGTGCTTCGTGATAGCATCTCCGAATCGGGCAGTCCGTGTAGGCCAGACGCAATCGAACATATCTGCACCCAGTGCCGTACTTACCACCAGATCTTCTGGATAGCCAATACCCATAACATATCTCGGCTTTAACTCTGGGAGAAGACCTGTACATGTGTTTACCACACGACAATAATCCGCCTTTGCCTCCCCACCACTCAGGCCACCGATTGCTATGCCAGGTGTATCCCGCGCAATCATTTCCCTGCAGCATTCTTCCCGCATCTCCAGATCCAGACCTCCCTGAATGATACAGAATAGATTCTGTGTAGTCGGGTTCTTGTGTGCCGCTATGCAACGATCCAGCCATCTCACACTCCGCTCCATAGCTTCGCGCATTCGTTTTGTATCCGGTGAAGTAGTGACAAGAACATCGTCTAGCTGCATTATGATGTCGCTGCCTATGGTGTTTTGTAGGGCAATTGAGTGCTCTGGTGTGAGGAGCATAGGTGTGCCATCGTGGGGACTTAGAAATCGGACGCCTTCTTCTGTGATATTCGCAAGCTTCAGAAGACTGACCATCTGGAAACTGATATACGTTAGAATTTCTCAAAGTAAAAAAAGGTGGTCATAGTTTACCCTCCACTGTCAGTCAGGATATTGTGTTTCCATCCTTGCAATTTATGCGCCCCTCCAACTGCCTCCAGTGCTTCCTGTCCAGGCTTCAATCCCAAGTGATAAGTATTATTCAGACATAGTCTGCATCCCGTTCCTTCCAACTGCTCGGGCGTCAGGCCTTTGAGTGAAGCCTGCGTGGCCACGGGCATGAATAGTGGGAGTAGGACGGGTCCATGAGGAAGAGTGAGGATTGCAGCGCGGGCTTTGGTGGTCTGGTCTTGCGATGAGATGAGGGTTATGCGCTGAAAGTAGGATGAGGAAGGCTTACAGAACAGCGAGCTACCAATTCAAAATCCAGAGCAGATGGCATTGACTTTGCTGCTGCCATGGCGGGGATCATTCGTGGGGTATAGAGGAGAGGAGGGGAGGGGGAGGGGGGAGGAGAATAAGCTAAGAGGTACATCCATGCCTCTTCCATCCGGATTTTCCTCTAGCTTGCCACGATTGGATTGGTCTGGCCCTGGACTTCTTGACTCCCTCAGTCCATGAAGCTTCACAAGTTCACCGCATCCATTTCTCTGGCTATTGTAGACTGCTAAGTCTACTACTTCAGCTTCACATTACTTACGACCCAATACCCGCAATATTTCCGTGTTCTGGGAGTACCCAGGTAGCATTTACAAAGTACTTCGTAAATCACGAGGACTAAAGTCTAAATCTTCAAGAGGCGTCCAAGCTCTGAATGCCATTTCTCTCCCAACAAGCCAGGCCAGCCCAGCCATTTCCCACGTTGCAACTTCCAGCCCACAAGGGTTTCTCCTCTTTCAGTCTATTCTCCGAAGACCGTACCACCAGCATCCCGGCAGCAGCCATCCAATCTATTCGCTCCATGTTGGATTGCAAGGCTGTCGTCTCAAATGTCACGCCACTGTGGCCATGATCGCCTGGGGTCCAGCCTGTCACTCGCCGAACCATCTGCAAACCAGACGGACCAAATGGACAGAATCAGGATTAGATCTTCGTTGACATGTCGGCATTGTGGAAGCTTCTTTAACTTGGCTTTCCCTCTTGTAAGTTAGGTAGGTATTGATGAAACATGCGAACCATTATACTTCGTATAAATTTTCTTCTTCTCACATTTGCATCATTTCTCTGTTTTGATCTCTCATAAATCATTCTTATTCTTTGCTGCCCTTTACTTTACGTCCAATTAAAGCACCGTTCAGCCGTTTCATATAGAGACGTGCATGTAGCTCCACAACTGCAAGCCACAATATCTGAAGTACGACCCCGGATTCTACTATTTCTATGATTTACAAAGTCCGAAATCCTGCCCTCGATTCCTCATCCCTCAAACAAGTCTCGCCATATCACAGGCAAAGGGCCTTTTACATCTCTGAAATACAAGTTCCCGACTACATGAGATCGATGGCAATACCACCAACCACCATGCCATCTCAACCAACAACCTTCTCCCTCTTCCCCAACTTGGCACCCGAACTCCGAATAAAGATATGGCAACACGCCTGTCAACCACGCACCATCACCGTCCGATACGACTCCGAGCGTGACAAGTGCCTCTCCTGCTCAACACCCCCCGCCATCCTCCACGCCACCCACGAATCCAGAACCGAAGCCCAGAAACAATACAAGCTATGTTTTGGTACAGTCCGGCATCCAGCAAGAATATACTTCAATCCCTACCACGACACACTATATCTCCCCCGGCATAGGGAAATGGGTTACGACGAGACGTTACGCGACTTCAAGAACATCGTCAAAGACGAAGACGGCTTGCTCGACGAGGTCCGCACGCTAGCCATCGAGCATGTAGACGCGGCCGTCAAGCGGCCCTGGGAATCCTACAACAAGGCCTCTTTACTGCGCGAATTCCGGAACCTGCAGGAAATCGTCCTGGTCTTGCTTACCGCCAAAGACCACGAAGATGAAAATGTGATTCCGGATGAGAAAGTGGCGTTTGTCGAGCCCAACGGCGAAATGGAGTTGTTGTTGGCCATGTGGATTGATTTTCGCCAGAGTGTTGTTATGGAGGAGAAGCTGCTGGAGAGTGTTTGTAGGGAGATGGGCAAGGAGTATGAGCCGTGGAGCTTGCCTTCTGTGAGGATTAGGTCCAAGGTGAGGAGGGAGTAGGTTGGGTCGCTGTGGTGAATATGAAAATCGGCGTTTGATATGGCAGATGTGTCACTCGAATTGCTACTGCTTTTTCTGTCTAGGACAAGGCTGGTGCTGAGGCCGGAGGCGTTATGTGAAGGAAGGATATAATCATGTATGACATAGTTTGATTGTAATCATAATGAGCTCAACTCTAAAACTCACTATTTCTTTTAAAGTCTTGTGCCTTCAGTCAAATCCCCAACTTGAACTTTGATATCCAAATATATCAGGCTTCCGTGTAAGCTAAGATCTATCAACCTGGGACCTCATACCTAGTCACCAAGCTCCGGATTTATTTAGATACATGTCCATCACAGATTAAAAGCACCAACATATCCGTCAACGAAACATATAGATATGTAACCAATACAAGCGTAACTCCTTTCCTATAACACTACACCAGAAGAAATGTCTACTAAACACCTCAAAGTCTATCTCTGCTCCACCAGCTCCCTAAAATTCACCATCTCGCTAAATATCACAACCTCCCCCCACCCCTATTCTCTCTCGCCTCGGACGTATCCAATTAGGCCAGCCATTCCGACATTCACACGAAAACCATCTCCCATTCACTAACAACAAGGAATTTTAAATTGAATCCGCTCACTAGATCATCCTCGTTATAGGCGCAAAGTAATTAACGTAGCGTGAGGCCGGGCCTCGTTTCAGAGACTCGTGAGTAGAGAAATGCAGCCGATGATTGTATCGCGACAAGGTTTTATGATAAACATATGAATGAGAGACTCGTATTATTTGAATAACCTTACAAATCGAAAAAAAAAACATGTTTGGAATAAATTATGGTTCTCATACATGATCAACTCCGAATAGAAAACAATGTCCCGACTCCTGTAAATACAATCCCCTACCTCAAATTGCGCCGCTCACTTCGACTTCCCAGCTGCTTGGATCCTCTTCGTGACTTCACCTATTTTGAAGAGTCTGGGGACGATCACGTCCTGAAATAGTATTTAGCAGATGAAACATGTATAACCGGAGACGACTGCTTACCCAAATGGTCGCCCAGCCAAAGGTACTCGCAAACCAGACGATGAATGTGTTTCCTCCCACCCACTGGTCCTTTGTAGAATTGGACTTTAGCACATTCTTCACGACGGCCGCGGCGAACACATCCGCCTCCATACCCGCCTCCTCGAGTCCCGCGCCCGCCATCACCGGCTCGATCAGGTCCTTCGCTGGAGCGTACACAGAGTTTGCCGGCAGCTTTGGAGCATTGAGGTTATCGAAGAACTTTGTCTTTACGACTCCAGTTGTGATGTTGATCGCATCGACGCCCAAGGGGGCCAGTTCTATTCGCAGCGCTCGTGTGAGGTGGTTGACTGCCGCTTTGGAAGCATCGTAGTATCCTCCCCATGGAAGCGGGATGATGCCGGCGATTGAGCCTATGTTGACGACTTTGCCCTTGGATGCGATGAGTTGTGGAGCGAATGCTTTGGTGACTTCGATTATGGCGAAGACGTTGACATCGAACATCTTTTTCGCTATATCGACGTCCGAATCTAGCATGCTTTGATTATATCCTATGATGTCGTTAGATTGGATGCGGAGTGGAAGGACGTTTCCACCTACCATTTCCTGAATTATTTATCAATATGTCAAGCTTTCCACCTGTGAATTTCTCGACACTCTTGACTGCATCTTGGATAGAAGCATGATCCACAACGTCCAAAGGAAGGACGTCTAGGCCGAGGTCTTTGAGATGCTGAACTTTTGCAAGATTTCTAGCTGTTGCAATGACACGAAGGCCTTGTCGGTGGAATTCCTTAGCCAAAGCATCGCCAATCCCGCCCTGGCTGGTGCCTGAGATGAGAACCGTCTTTCGGGGTGTTTTAGACATTGTTGGGTATGCGTGTACAGTAGGATCAATTGAACGTAAACTTGTTGTGAATCCTTGTGAGAGTAGGAGAGATAATAACGTTCAGACGAAAGGTAGATAATGAGAAATGAGAAATGAGACTGAAGGTCACACTTGGGACTTATATAGGTGAGCCTTTGCTTCTCTAAGAACTATATAAGATTATCAACCTTCTACTACATTGCATGGCAATGGTTTGTGCTCAAACATGAAAAGCGGCGTTCATTGGAAATTCATAAGCAACTCGCGGATAGTTGTTAAACCGATGAAGACATTTGGTGTCCTGAAGAGTAATCAACAAATGCAAAACGGGAAATGTTAATAATCGAAAAAGATCCCAAGGATACTCGGAATATATTGAAGACATCTCTCTCACGTAACAACCATTAAAGTTAGACATAGAGGCACTTGCCCCTGACCAGAACTTTTTTGTTGAAAAGGAGGAATGGAGAGAAGAACAATCCTGGGGATGATTTGAGCTGATTGGTCGAGGCTGGCCTAAACCCACTTAGGAAGACGCGAGGCTACCAAAACACTTTACGCGTCGCGACTGCCCCTCCGAAACACTACAACAACTTCTTTTTAACAAAAATGGCACCCTCAATCATGGAAGCCGAGTCAGTTACTCAGCCTGCATCCAAGGAAAATGATCCAACTCCTGCTCCCAAGTCCACCAATACCCACGAAGAGCACCAATATCTGGATCTCATCCGCGAAATCCTCGACACAGGAGAGCATCGACCAGACAGGTATATTGCACCCCAAAATCTACACAGTTATCAGCTAACAACGATCCTAGAACAGGAACAGGAACCTATTCCCTATTCGCACCCAAACCTCTAAAATTATCCCTCTGCTCACCTTCCGGATCACCCATCCTGCCCCTCCTAACCACCAAACGCGTCTTCCTGCGCGCCGTCCTCGCCGAGCTCCTCTGGTTCATCTCGGGCTCAACATCATCTCTCCCACTAACGGCAGCCGGCATCAAGATCTGGGACGGCAATGGATCACGCGAATACCTCGATTCCGTCGGCCTCTCGCACCGCGCTGTGGGTGATCTGGGGCCTGTGTATGGTTTCCAATGGCGGCATTTTGGCGCAGAGTATGTAGATGCCGAGACGGATTATACGGGCAAGGGCGTCGATCAACTTGCTGAGGTTATCTACAAGTTGAAGAATAATCCTTATGATAGGAGGATTATTCTAAGCGCGTGGAATCCTAAGGATTTGAAGCTCATGGCGTTGCCGCCTTGTCATATGTTTGCGCAGTTCTATGTCTCGTTTCCGAAGGGCAAGGACGGGGTGAGGGAGAGGGGACGACTGGATTGTCTGCTCTATCAGAGGAGTTGTGATATGGGACTTGGTGTGCCGTTTAATATTGCCAGTTATGCGTTGTTGACCCATATGCTGGCGCATGTGTGTGATTTGGTGCCTGGGACGTTTACGCATACAATGGGAGATGCGCATGTTTATGCTGATCATGTGGATGCGTTGAAGGTGCAGTTGACGAGGGAGCCGAAGCCGTTTCCTGAATTGGAGATCAAGAGGGAGAATGGGGGGAGTATTGATGGGTGGAAAGTTGAGGATTTTGTGGTTAAGGGGTACGAACCTCACAAGGGAATTGCCATGAAAATGTCCGTTTGATGGGTGTTGAGTCGGGAATATACGTAAACTTGGGTATGATTATATGGACATGACTTGGCGTTTTGAGATTATACAGCATTGAACTATATTGAACTTTACAGCACTTTTTACAATCATGCTGGTTTTAATTGAAATGAAGGTATTGTAAAGATGTTCATTCATTCATGACCATGTGCCAGAGTAGTGGGTAGGTATGTATGTACAAATAAGAAAATTAGACATTCGCGTAACATTCGTGAGCCAAAGATGAAGTCCAACGCCGATGTGGTATGCCATACCATGTGCCGTAATCCCAAACCCAACCGATCGATGCATATGCTTGTTCTGTAGTTTGACGTAAATTATACGATCCCTACTGCGCTACGCAAGTAGGTCCTGTCGTTAATGATCCCACCGACAAGCAATGTCGTCCTGTGAAAACTCTAATCTGTCGTCGTTTTGTTCATGCTCTCTAAGAAGCAGCACCGAAACTAGTCTGGCTGAGCGGACTCCCCTTGCCTTCCGCTGTCGCCGAATTCTTACGCTTGAACATGTGCTGAACCATCGCTTTCGGACTCACGAACTCCATCTCATATTTCAGTGGCGTGAGGGGTACGCTGACTTGATGCGAGTGTTTCTTGGAGTGGAAGTGATGCTTGATACAGTCGTCTACTAAAGCAATAAGGCCTGTAGCCACGACGACACTGTTTGTTCGTTAGAAGTGTCCCGAGGACGACTGAGACGTTTTACTTACTCTGCAACATCAGTCAGTGCCTCCAGCACGCTGTGGTCGCTGACCCACATCGAGCACGGAGGCACCCATCCACCCGCGGCATCCTCGGCACGGATCTGAGACGGCGAGCGCATCTCAGGAACGATATGTGCTACTGCGTGGGCACTTTCGCCCTTGAATAGGTGATATGAGACTGCTTTTCCGGCACCATCCTTCTCCACTACACGCTTCCAGGTGTATATGTGGCCCCAGTATTCGAATTCGTATCGTTTAGTCGACGACTTCTTGCCTCGACGCTTGATCTGGACTTGGGAGTAATTCGAGAATTCGAGCTTGGTGGTATTGGTGGGAATGGGAAGACCGTTCGACTTCTGCTCGGCCATGAACTCCCTGACTTCGTCCTCATCCTCTTCTTCGTTCGAGGCATAGCCGCTGTCTTGTCTCTTCACACCCTTTATACCCTTGGCCTCTGACTTCGTGTGCTTGAAGTCGGGTCTCTTCATGTTTGCGAAAGCATTGCTCATGGATCGTGTGAATGCGGGTCTTTGGTCTGCGCCGGACTTGGTGTACTTGCGACTTGAGTGGCAGACTTCTCGGCCTGAGCTACGCTCATAGCGACGGAGGGAGAATTCGCGTTGCTTCAGGTCATGCATGCGCAGGTGGAATAGTTGTACATTCCCTTTCTCTCGGCCAGCTGCCTCGGTGTCTACTCGCAGATTCATGTTTCCATCATAGGCAGTATCATCGTGTCTGATGTATAATCGTTTCGCGGAGGGGAAATAGTCTGCAAAGTTTGAGGGATTTGTAGGGTTCAAGTCGGTCTCAACGACCTCTCGATATTCGGGGACTTCATATTCGGGGTCGTATGTATCTGGCTCCAACAAGATCTCATCTTGGGATGCTATAGTCGAAGCGTAGGTTTCTGATGACGATCGAGCGCAGTAGGTCGTTGCGGGTGACATCTCGTAGCCATGCTGGGAGAAAACGGTTCCCGGACTACTATGGATGGATGTAGGTGCAGTACTCCGGGAGTCTTGAGACTCCTGGCTATAACGAGAGCCAGAGCTACTTGTGCTAAGGTCGGTGTTGTGTCTTCCTTTTGATGGATACATCTTGAGAATGTACTGCGGGGTGATTCAAAAGTGGGTTTTATAACATAGATAAAAGCTGAGTGTATGAGGTGGTCTTGGTAGAAGTATTGAACTCTTAGTAGAATGTTCTATTCTCAAAGTAAATAGGTATTCAATCGCGGCGGAGTCCATTCATGGCGGGGGTTGGCCTTCAGCTATTGAAATGCAAGGTGAATATCGACGTGGAGGTGTGAGAAGCAGCTGTGACATTTATTAATGCTCGGCCAATAGAAGAAGATCAAAGATATTCTAATGGAGTAGAAATTACTCCGATAAGGTGATTGTAAGGCCGGATGGGGGCATTGTGAGGTCAAGTACTCGAGTACTTGTACCAAGTGGGAGGCCTTTTCGAAGTAGTGGTGAGAGCGGATGTGAGGTGGGGTGGGATATCTTTAGGGGGAAGACCCGGAGCATGGGCATGAGCACGAGCATGGGGGTTGCAGCCTATTGTGCAGAGCCTGCCCTGCCGCGGGAGGCCCAGTTACAGGGTTGCAGGGGCGCGGGTGCCAGCGCTTCAAATTCGAATTCAACTCGTCGCAAGTCCATACAGTACCTACGGAGGAGTACGAGGACTACAGGGCCGTCAGCCACCATCCACACCTCTTGACTCTTCTGGAAAGCTGTACGCACCTGTGAAGCCTCCGGGCCGGCCTGGCCCTCGCACTGGAAGCTCTTGGGAATCGCGTCGCATCTGTATCCACGATCTGCGCGCTGAGAGAGCAAAATGTTTCTGTTAGGAACCTCGGACTGTACGCGTGAAGGATTCGCTGCAAAGCCCTAGTAGGTAGTGCTAAAGGTCGATCGAATTTTTCATATGTACCATGACACGGTTCGTGCAAGCTCCTGCGGATAGTTTGCCTACTCAAGTACCAAATTTCGTAGCACGTTGGGACACCTAATGTGTCGGTACGTACTTGCGCATCATCGCTCACTGCTCAGAGTGACACGACACCACTACCATGTAGCATTTGACATCTTTGCGAGAGGTTCAATCTTACTCCAACCTCGAGTGCGCGTTGGTGATGCCCGACTCATCGCTCTAGTCTCTGATCTCTAATTCTCAGTGTCATTCGGGCGCATCAGTATGGTAGTAGAGCGACATGTTTCCGCGGCGGACATACCAACCTCATCAATAGGAAGCAAGCGGTGGAAGCTGAATCCGAATGGAACGCTGAGAGGCTTAAAAGACCGCCCTCCAACACTTTCAAATATGCCCAGGCATTGGGTATCTTGGTGCGCTCTCCTGCACTCATCACACCACTTTACTGGTTGTTTACCTCCGTACCGATATCTCATGTTTCAACCCCACCAACGAAGGGTCTCGAGGAGGGTGACTGGGATTCTATTCTTCCATTCAACGTTGGTTGGAGGACATGCTTACGTGTGATCGAAGATCGGAGCTCTGTCTTTACGAAGTACAGTACGGAGGTACAGCGGTGAAGTATTGTTAGTCCCGACAGGGGTACATCCTAGAACACCAGATTTCAACACATTATAACTCTTGCTAAACATATCAGAAAAACATGATTAAAATATAGAAATGCTCGCTATAAATAGCCGAGTATAACGGTTCTCTTTTCTAGAACTTTTTTGGTTATTACTCTTGTGATGCAGGGTAGCAAAGTTCAGATCCCTACAACCGAGCTAACAATACTTAACCGCTGTACCTCCGTACACTGTTCCCCGCTGTGATAGTTGCCAGTGATCCATTCCTCCTGGCTGTCTTCCTTCTCATCTTCTCGGCGCGTAGACATTTCGACAGCCCCATCACAAGCTCCATCACAAGGTTGACTTTTCAGTGAGTACCGAAATAGTACAGAATCCCAACAAGCAACTGAAGGGTAATTGAAGGATAATTGCAAAACCTTCAATGCTGTGGAGTTGCGTTTGTATTGGTCAGACGAGGCTGCGGGCTAAATACGTACAGTACGACAGCTGTGTGGCACATTGTAACTGGCTCGGAATACGTTCTAAATTTACCGCGAGCCTATCATTTATGCGTCAAATGCTTGGTACTTACCAAAACTCTGGTTGGATTTTGACCGCTGAATGTCGTACCCGTAAGAGGCGACCAGATTTTACTGGAATTCCAACCTTTGCCTCTTCTTCTGGTGTAATGGTTCCTGGAGACGCCGTAAGAGGCCATTAAAGGCCGCATGACTTTACCTTTACCGGCCATCGTGCCTGTGCCAATATGTTCCCCAAAGGTGTAGTGGAACGTCTATTATATGCAAGGCATAACCGATCTGGGTTCGCGGGGTACAGCGCGAATCATCATGATTCTTTTACGGAGAGTTTCTGTGTCTCGAATATTCCTCATGATTGGCAGCTCCAAAATTCGAGCTTCCTGTTTTGTTCGTTTCTGGTGACATGCGCCTGTGGAGATCGCCGAGCCAGCCCAGGCCTTCGAATCCTTCAGGCAAATACCTGAGGAATTACTCATCCGTTGTGTGTGGGAAGCCCTGATACAAGCCCTGTTGCTGCCCAACTCGCTGGATAGTGGGAAACCGAACTCAAGTCTGTAAAAACTGGTTTGGTTGGAACAACAATTGTCAAGAAATCCGACTCCCACGCTCAGCCTTCTCGTAAGACTTTTAGTTTCTATCGATTATGTGCACCTATGTCTCCCTGAACCGGTACCGTGAATAGTGAGCTGGATGCTTATCCATTCGTTCACTGCGGTCAATGATAACATGCTGCAATGTGCGCAAGGGAACAATGATCAACTCAAATGATATCCATCTATTCGATCATATTGTAATGACATATTACCCAAATGAAATTATCCGACTAGGACTACTACATTGTATGGAGGCGGACTATTCTCTCCATAGTAGCTTCCATTACGCATTATCTATACTCATAGTATCATATGACTCTGCGCTTCATTCACAAAGCTGCTCACTAGCATCCCCCACGCCAGACCACGGGCGCGCCGCGACCCGTTTCTCATGAGGCATTATATTATGGTCCGATTCCATCTCGCCACTTCAACTTCAATCAGCAGGCTACAAAGTACAAGGAAATGATTGACAACAGACAAAAGTAAAGGCGAATTACAAGATTTCCCAGAGCGATCAGAGATTGGTGGAAATCAAGTGAAAGTGCCATGAAAATCCCAGAAGACAGACTCACGTGTATAAGCACGTGCATGGATGTGATTTGTATATTTTCATCTTATGTAGTCCAGAGACAGAGATCAAGAATCAGGACCTGTACAGTACTCAAGGGGTATGGAGTATGATTTTAGGCTGGTGAATACCAAGAGCTTCAAGTGCTATCCTTTCAAGGTCCTTGCCATAGAAAGTTCCACTGCTCAACGCATAGGTCCACGAGATGCTCAAGTGTGCTTTGAATAAGTTGATTCCCGAGATATTTTCAAAGAAATCAGGCATGCAAAATGTCCCATCAACCAAGTTCTCCCGTAGGGCGTAATGGAGTGTATTCCTACTAGCGGTCGAAGGGGATACAGTACAGCGCAGTATGATCACGTATGTAACGTGGAAGGAGGTGACTGAATGAGCAAGAAATAAAGCTCCCAGTCCTGGAGAGACTACTCAAATCAAAGAAATGCAAAGATCAAGGCGAACTCGCCCATTGAAGCTTCTCAGATCGCCACGCTTTAGTGCTAACGCAAGACAGTCTGACAAGGCTGTCCTAGTTCGGACCAGGCTGATAATGCTGGAATATAACAAGTGATTTGTATAGTAAGTCTGGGTTGCTTGATTGGAATATATCTTGTTTGCAATAAAACTGGAAAAAGACGTATGTACTGTATTCGGACGCCCGACTCTCTGGAGAAGGGCGATTTGAGGTAGCTCCGGATGTGGCCCGTGCTTCTTGAAATTTATCTCCAACCTCCATTCATCAACATGACAGACATCTACGCCCAACAATCCACTCGCAACATCTACCTCCACAACTATCAGGGAGGAGGAAGAAGGGCGAGAACTTGCAGGGTATTGGCATTGGCATTGGCATTGTCGTTGGGGCATTGCAGCCAGGCAACTGCTGCGACATTCATTGCTTGCTGCCCAAGCTTCACAACCCGGGCGTAACCTCGACGTCGTCACCTCGGACAAGTTATAATGGCATCAAGAAGCGTATCACCCGGTGGGGCTCTCCTCCGAGCATCCAGAGTCTTTTCGATCCCACCTCCGCTACAACGCCCGGCCGGCGAAATGTCATCAACAGGAGGCTTCAATTCCGAGACTTCTACACTCCCACATCCGATCCATATGTCCATTACAACTCCCCAGTCATCACTCGCGAAAGGCGATTGGGGTCTGAAACGAGCCTTACCGCTGCGTTCAACCACGAAATCTTCAACCCCTGTGATCCGAATCATGAAAATGGACACCTTTGAACATATCACCGAGTTTGGCTCCGCGGCAGATCATACACTGTCACTGCAAAAATGGCTCGAGATGGGTATACCGCTCACAACACCTCGATTGAAAGAAAGTACACAATCACATCTTGATTCTCGCTCTCGGAGCGTTTTCGAAGACGCCATCGACATAACTGCTACCCCAGAGGGCTCGGGTCCGACAGAGATCGATGCAAGGTGGAAATTCAGCGGCCCCTGGTTAGCGGGCCAGACCGAGGGAGAGTTCAATGCTTACGTTCAGAAAGAGGTTCGGAGAAGGAAGCTTGATTTCCACAAATTCCTGCGAGGCGCCTGCTCTGTGGCACTCTTAAAAGGACGTCGGGAACAACGAGCATCTTCGGAGGGTGTAGATGAGCTGGAACTTAACCCTCAAGCTGAAGAGGTCACCGATGAGCAGTTCAAAGACTATGTGAAATCTCTCCGCCAAGATTGGACGGAGCTTTACAGACATATTCGCACATTCCTGGACCTCCCGCCTGCGGCATCAGTTAATCCTCCTGCTGAGATATTCAATGAAATGTTCCAAAATCTACCATCATCTACTGTGCAAGAAAAAGATACCACCGTCTCTGTATCACCATATAGAGACTCCGGACCACCAAAAACACACCCATCCGCGGGCCTTTCCTACACTCGGACGAACTCGACGCTATTCAATCACCCTGTGTTCGGCCCGCAGTCATCCAAACCTCCCGTCAAAGCACGTATCATCGCGCCCAAAGGTGCAATAAATGGTACTACGAACCTAGGAGTTGGTGGATTTGTCACCAGCACTCCATTCAACGATGAATCGTTCAGGATGTCTTCCTCCAGGAATCGTGGCCGCGGAAACATGGCTGTTCCGATGGTTCCAGGGCTCCTTAACATTGAACCGGATAGAGTGGGTGGCAGCAAAGTGTATGTGCAGCCGAAGTCTGCTACTATAAATCCCAAAGGACTGGTAATCTTGCGTGTGGCCGGTGCAGAGACGGGAGCGGTTGATGTCAAGGAGGGTAATACAGACCACTACATGCACCCACCACCAACACCGACGTTTACGAATGGCGTAAGCCCAAGAGGATTTTCCAGGTCGTTGCAACTTGATGGCGCAGGAGCGAAGGATTTTGGGTTAAACAATTAAGGTGCCGACTTGTGATGATCTGTATGATAGAGAGTGTCAGTACTAGATATGATGAAGATATGTTAGAAAATTGTACAAATTATATCTGTCGCCCCTGTTCCTTTATTGATCAAGATTCTCAATGGATAGTATGGCTCATGGGCTAGCATTCAAAATGTACTTTCGAACATCTCGACAAAAAACTGCGATGGTAATTGAGACTCCGAAGGAGCGATGTAATTCCATTTTTGAAAATTCCGAGCATTCGCAAATACGGGAGACCTGGTTTGACACTTCTTCCCATCCACTTTCTCTGTCACTTTATCCTATCAATCCAGCGCAAGTCTATGCAAATTGCACATCCCACCAAGAATTCCCAAGTGGCTTGAACCAGAGGCTACGAAATCCGGGATGTTTTCGAATTGCAAGTTCGGCATGCTGTTAACATATGGAAGCTATAATGCCAACATTTAAGTTGTTTTGTTAGAGAAAAGTCAATAATATCCAAAGCAACAGAAGCGTTCCTTCAATCTCTAACAATGTTTTCATAACATCAATATTGTTAGTCTTGGTAGGAGAGCGCAGAAGCCCGGCGTACTTTATTCACTGATGCCTTCTATTACTGCTTGCGGATTCTGAGGAAGCACACCTCGTTTTAAATCAATGATTCGCTTTCTTTATTTCTCATTTGGCTTAGGTCAATCGCGCTGGCAATCGTCTATCAATTCTCATTTCTCATAGCGTGGTTTAGTAGGCAGGAAAAGGATAGTCCAACCCAACAACCAGACCCGGACTCTACTTGGAGATATCCTCAAGCTCGTAGTACTCCTTTTCTTCTCATATCACTTTTGTTCGCGCTTTCTGTTAAGCTGAGAAAACAAGAGGGGGCAGGCTTTCTTTCTGTCCTCCGCTAAAGGC
Source organism: Lachnellula occidentalis (assembly GCA_007821535.1). Lineage (NCBI taxonomy): Eukaryota > Fungi > Ascomycota > Leotiomycetes > Helotiales > Lachnaceae > Lachnellula > Lachnellula occidentalis. The sequence goes on along the minus strand of QGMI01000168.1, from coordinate 1,349 downwards.
AGGCTGGCAGGCAGGCAGGCAGGCGCACACTCAGGCTCTTTCCCTTACCTTATGTACCTTTCCCCTTTGTTTGTTTTCCCCAATTGCCGCAGTATCAAAGTTGGTACTCTTCCTAAGCCCTTGTCTAGCGATAGGAGGGACTCGAGGTTGATTGAGGTGCAGGCGTGCCTACTGCATGGACAGGCATCGCAGGCATCGCCTTGTTTATGTTCACTTTCCAATAGGAAGACCGTTGGGCCTATCACGTCAATCACCCACGAAGACATTTGCAATACTTCTTCAAGAAAGATAGGCATGTTTAGTTTGACAGAACAAATCATTCAAACTAAATTCCTATATATTATGTACTCAAGCATATTCAAGCCATTTTCTCCCACGATCCTCCACGTTGCACCCAGTGCTCACCATTCGTCCTCAGAATACTCGTCTTCACACTCTTCAACTTTGAACCCTCCGCCAACTTCCCCAACGCCTCCTCCGTCAATCCCGCCACTCCACCCGCCTTCAACTTCTCCACAAAGTCATCCCCCGGTACCCCGACAATCTCCAGGGCCTCCACACCTTCCAACCTCCCCTTCATCACCTCTAGCACTGCATTCCACCCATTGCCCAGCAAGACCGCCACACTCAATACCCTTAACTTCCCACAGGCCCCCAGCAACGCCTTCACTTCCTCAACACGCAGCTCAAACATTGTAACATCAAGCATAATCAACCCCTTCCCACCACCCACCAACCTCTTTACCACGGCTCTCGCCTCCTCGCCCCCAACAAGCCTAACACCCACCTCCGTCCCCTCAACATCATCCTCATCCTCCTCCTCCACCGCCCCCGCATCCGGCGCTCCAATACTCACCGTAAGAGCCACCAGTCCCTCTCGAACCAAATCCCCTACCTCCTTCACAGGCAACGTCCCCAAGAACCCCGCCGCGTCCGAATGCCGATACGTATAACACACCTCTAAGAACCCCAAGCCCGGCGCCAACGCTCCCGCAATACGCTTAAATACGCCGGGCGGCGCAAAGACATCCAGTACATGGAGTTCCCTCAGCTGCGCAGCCCCCTTGATAAACACAACGGCATCATCTTGCGATTCCTGCGTCGTGCCGGCGAAGAGCTGGGAATACAGCGTGAGGGACTTCAGGTTCGGCAGGGCTTGGCCGAGTGCTTGCAGGAAACCGGGCGGGTAGCCGAGACTGAAGAGCTCGAGGGTGAGGGTTGTGATGGAGGGTGGTAGCTTTGGGACGGAGAAGGGCTGCGAGAGCATGGGCTGGTAGTCGTCGAGTTTTATGTCGGAGGTTAGGATGAGCGTGGTGAGGCCTTGGGCATGGTTTGTGGTGAAGGATTCT
>QGMI01000167.1:0-52166 GCA_007821535.1 Lachnellula occidentalis | reverse complement strand
ATAATTGATGGCGGGGTGCGGAGGTGGTGATTGAGAGTGGGGGAGCGCCGGAGCGGGCAATTGGGGGTGAGGTGTAAGAGGTAGCCATTGTTCTTTCTGATGTTGTAGTGTGGTAGATGAGAAGTTGTGGAATGTTTATAGAGGAATAGCAATGTAGTGGTTTTAATCGTGGTTGGTATCTTTTGGAAAGAGAATGATGATATCAAATCAAATCAACTCAATAGATTCGTCGGGTTATGCGTGAAAACGATAATGAGCGCAGAAGCATTGCGAGTAACCTGAATACCGAGCCAAATGAATGCCGTCTCGTGATTGAACTTGTATGTAGCAAGAAAGTAAGAAAGAAGAAGAAGAACTGGAAAACGGAATGAGGAATATGATGGGGTTTATAACAGCAACCAGTCGGTGTATGGAGGAGAAGAAAATGTTGGATGCCTGTTTCGTGAACCGTACCGTGGCATCACATCAGATCAGGACTTGGGGTTTGAGGGGCTGCTGACATGCATGCCGTTACTGTATGTACCTGGCTGCTGATTGCTGATTTGTTGGTTGCGAGACACATTGGGCTGCAGCGCGACAGATAACGCTATGTCTCTGGAGCCAATGCGTCAGGTGTTATGGTATGTGCAGGAAGCATGGTGATAGATGTCTGTATGATTGGAGAGTTTCATTGGCGAGACATTGACGTGGTTGAGTAAGCAGTGTTTCTATATATATATACTTACATATATACATACATGGAAAGTACGTCCGTAAGACAAGGTGAAGCATCCTCTGGAATGTTTGCTGCATGTCACGGATAAAGTGTTGGTTGCTTGCTTTGAAACGAGTCGAGTCTGGAAGTCACTTGCCTGACCTGAGTCCTGCTTGTGTAACAATGCCGCGGGACAAACGCGCGGGGTACGATGCAGCTTCTGGATACCCCGCATACCGAGTACTGTATCGTAGATGAGGATACATACCTAGGTATGTTGGGGCTCCTGTGACTTCTTGCATTCTATCCATCCGATATATTGCAGTGCCAGTTAGGAAGAACTCCCACACTTCCTTGATCTAAGAGAACTTCACAATTACATCTTGATAAAACCGCCGATCCTGGAAACACATACAATACCAGTTCTTCTCGGTTCCCCTATATCCACCTCTTAAAGACTTTTAGCTGCATCCTCTTCGTAATCTCCACCGCCGCAGCATAAAACGCCGTTTCCGCAACAAGAACCCGAGGAATGTATCCTCCGGCCTCGTAAACAGTATCGCCCTTACAAAGGGGCGTATATACGGAAGAGCAAACCCAGCACTTAGTACAAAGATCGAACTAAAGACAAGAGGTCTGGTCGGATGACTCTGAAGGATCGGAAGATATATAACGAGTATTTGTGTCAGGGGTCCTTAAATATTGCAAAGCGTTTCGAAGGTAACAAGAGCGGCCTCATTATGCGGATTTCGGAGTTCCTCGAAAATTTGGTTGATACAAAACGTAGCGACGTCGAGGAGACTGCTTAGTGGACCTTGTATGGCGATGAAGCGGAAGCCATCTCAGACACACCATTGCTTGGAAGCCACAAGGTACTTGGGTCCATGCTGTCCCAGGGAATTGCCAGTTGGCTGATTTCTTACTGTTTTACCGATGAGTAGTTGGAGGCCTGTCGTTGGCTGAAATGGAATCTATGAAACGGCGATTGACACACTGAGGATGTTGCCGCAATTTGAGCAGAGGGCGAGGACTTCTTCGAGACTTCTTCGAAAGCCCCTTTGTATATCAGCAAATGCTTTTCTCTCTCGATCCGAATAATGGTGTTTGGACGTCTTGATTCAAAGGTAAAAGCGATTCCTCCGATTGTCTCGCCCATATGGAGAACTTGTGCAGAGGCAGAATAATGGCAGTATCGATGATATTTTGGTGCCGCTTTGGGCAGCAGCATTGGTGGGTGCCGAATTGAAAACCCTAGAATCTTCTTTCCTAGCCAGTCAACGTGGTGGTATAGTGCGGACTAGTCCTTGGTCAAGGTCCCAGTCTAGAGACAGTCAGTATCAGAGGTTGAAGAATCTAGATTTGACTAACCTTATGACTACAAAGAACAGTCATGGCACTCAAATTTTCTAGAATAAGCCGGTATTTTATCCGACTATATCTGTAAGCTCGGCATGCTGAGAGCACGTACGAATCGAAGTCGGACATTTCACTATAGCGTTCTTCTCAGCAAGTACGAATGCAACGCGGGCCAGGTGCGAGTTGAGGATTGCAGGAAGCAATTGCGGAATCAAGCTGATAGCAACAGCGACAGCAAATATTATAGAATCGGCCCACTTCTTGCTTCTTCCATCTTACGACCAAACCCTACGGCAGTCAGCAAGTGTTGTAGTGATATTTCCAAGACCACCGGCTATTGGGAATAGGACAATTGTGACGATCATGGCCCAAACTTAGATGCTTAATACCAAGCCGAGAGGCATTTTGGAGACTGGAGGGGGATGGGGGGGGCGCTGGCTTCTCCATAATCTGCTTCATGATTGTTGCGAGGATGGATTTAAGAAGAAATTTAGTATGATCCCTGGAAATACCTCCAACTTGCGCAAAGAGAAAGACCTACCATCACTTGTTCTTATGACTACGGCAATATCCCTTCCTGAAATGAGAATGGTACCCATAAGCAAGATGTCATCTGATTCAAACATACAGCTGTCATTCTTTGCTGTTGGGTAGCTAGAGCCTTTCCGTTGCGGTTCATTCTCCCCACTTAAACTGCAATAAGTCAGTAAAAGAAATATATGAATCATCGGACACATGTGATGGAGCCGACCTTGATTGACTGATGGACAGATTAGAAGCATGAAGAAATCTGCAAACTGATGGAACCGTACTGCCTGTGTCGAGAAACATCAAGTCTCCGGGAACAAGATCTTTCTCGTCCACGATCATTTCGATACATTCCCCTTAGAATCTCGACTTCGTACTCAAAAGCTGAAATCTACCCCATCCTGAAGCTTATAGGCAGCCATGGCACTACGATGCTCTTGCCGAAATCTGAGAATGAAACCCATTATAATCATTACGAGAAATACCCCGAATGTTGCTAATTGTGGTGGAGGGACAAGATTGACGATTGCAATGACCACCGAAGATGCCGTTGAACTAGTCTAGCAATACAGCGAGAAACAGCTGTCACTAGGTTGGGGGCTTCTTGGAAGACAGTACGTAGACAGTACGTTTTGCCCTCAATTATTAAGACGCGCAACAGCCTCTGCGTTATGGAGGCCAGATCTGCTGGTGCCGAGAATACCTCTAGAGTATCATCGATGGACGCGAAAGCCAGCGTAAGAAGACTTGGTTCACAAGGGTCGTTGCTTGCAGAGGAAAGTTTGAACGGTCCCTGAGTTGCTCATTTGCTTAATGGGGCATGGCCAGAATCGAAGCTTCTGAATGTCTGCGCTGAATCTGTTTCCGAAAGCACTGGCCTTACGTGGGAGGCGCCCTATCGGGTTATCTTTTAAGATGACATTTGAGTGTATTCTCAATTTTTGCTGGTTCCGTGTTGGACAGCCGTTATGGTGGGCCTGTGGGTTGTAACATACTGCCACCAGCAATGACTCGAAAGGTCGCCAGAGTGGTGATGATCTACGAAGAGAAAGTCTATATATAACGTTGTTATATATCGTCTCCTGATTTGTAGAGATATTCGAAACCAGAGTGACGAAGGTCTTGATGGAGGATGGATGGGACAGCTCATTCGAGGAATATGCAGGTAAAATTCAATAGGGTGTAATCAACGAGGGTCGAAGTTTGGGGAGATATATGATGCTGCGAAGCACAATGTATAAGTGTATGGCATAGTCCGTCTGGGCAGATGATGTCTCTTGAACCAAAGTTTTGCCGGTAGACTGCTCGAAGCCAAATATTGGGGTACCAAATCACAAAACTGAAAGCAGCTGCTTCCCAAAACCAAGATTCGACACAATCGTATAAAAAGAACTTGGCTATGTAAAAAGCAAAAGAAAACAAATGTTATTACATAGATCGATATGGTTTTGGCCATTAACACAAGTGAAGGTGCTGGGAGTAGCGGAGAACTTTATCCGAGATATAGAAATTACAATGGTTTCTACCTTAGCCATGATCAAGCATTAGTACAAGAACTGCATAGATCTTCGAGACACCTATTCAGTCTTCTTGTCTGTAATTAGTTCTTTCGTGGTGTCATTAAGGTGATTTCCCCGGCCATGCCACTTGGCGAGGTCGTTGAAATTTCCCTTCAAAGGAGTAAAACTCACACTCGCAAGTAAGGTGTCTTCGCTGCGATAATCAAAAATAAAGCTTTGCAACGCCTTAGGTGTATCAGCATCTGGAGGACGTATTCCGCTTGCGCTTGCTGTTTCATAAATCTGAACTTGAGCTAGAAGAACGCATCTTAGCCCTTCTTGGCCCTTCTCGAAGCATCTGTATATCATATCACAAAGCATTTATCTCTAGGATGACATTTTGTAGTAACATTACATGATATGTGAAGAACTTTGCCTAGATATGCAATTGGAGATGGTTTGTACCAGATCTAGCCACTGCGTGGTGAAGAGGGCCAAAAAGAGAGGGCGCTAGGTTGGCTAGTCTTCGACTTCAAAAGACTGACGAGGAAGGAGCAATATGGTGAGATGCTATCAATTGTGTATCTGCAAGAATGAAAATGTGAACATGTTTCTCCCTTAAAAACATGCCTTAGATGCATGAGATTGAAGCTCGCTCTTGCTGGAAAAAGTCTGGAACTCGCGAGACTTGTAACCTGGAATGTCAGGCCACAGTTGCTGGATCATCTCAACTCGCGTCGTCTTGCATCCAAGTTGAGCATCAGCAACATTGGGCCATTGAGCGGCGCAACACGACAGTCATACTCTAGAGTGATGAGTGTCTCAAGACCTGCAAGATGTCTTTTCACGGCGCCCTCGATACCGACAATACGGTCTCGCATTCGCTGTCGGAATCTCCATTCGTCCCCTAATCTCTGCGAAAGACGAAAGCCCAGATATGCCAGCATCAAAGCCTCCGAGATGGGCCTCGTGTCAAAGCCACCAGCTCGAGATCTCTTCAAGCGTTATGACGACGAAGAGAAGGCCGCTCTTGCCAAAAGGTACACGCCTGCGCAAATGGAAGCTATCGAAGCTGCGGAAGAGGCAATCGATCCCGACGACCTCAACGAGCGGGGTGTGTTACGTTCGGACTGGGGAAGTCTCAATTACCTCGATGATTTTAGTCAGATGCAGCCGACGATAGACAAGAAGATCAAGAGGGAAGGCCCTGTTGACCCGGAGGAGAGGCTTATGACACCAGAGGAGTACGCCCAGCATCACAAGGACTATTTCATGAAGATTATGGAAGAGAACGATGTGCCAATGGAGTATGATAACGAAGATAAGCCTCTGAATGCCGACATCGTCCGTCCAAATCGACTGGATATGCTCAAATCATGGGACGAGGTTCCAGACACGATAGGTTCAAACGGCCCTTTGAAGAGCGAGTCTATGCTTGCACCGGGAATTCCTCGCGATTTCGAGTCAGCTGTAGAAGATCCAGAGAGTGCTAAGAAATCCGAAGAGGACGAAGACCCAAGAGATCCCGACGGAAGATACGATCTTTTAATAAAACAGACTGGCTTGGATTTGAATACAATTATGAGCTACCAGGTGAAGATATTGGTTCAGCATCGTGTTGTCAACCAAACTCGCTTGGGCAAGATCGCAAGTGTGTATTGTCTTGCCATTGCTGGGAATAGGAATGGCAGATTGGGGCTGGGACAAGCAAAGGGACAAGAATCTGAAGATGTCTTCAGTAATGCGCGGATCCAAGCCATTCGAAACATGCAACCAATTCCGCGGTATGAAGAACGCACGATCTTCGGAGAAGTGGAAGGGAAGGTTTCTGCTGCTGAGGTGAAGCTTATGTCCAGACCACCAGGTACGTTTTTTTTTCTTCTAACAGAGCGTCGAACAGAAGCTAACATGTTCCAGGGTTTGGTCTGCGCTGCCAGCACCTTATATTCGAAATGGCCCGAGCCGCCGGTATCCAAGACCTCGCCGCCAGAGTCCCACGTTCCCGAAACAAGATGAACACTATCAAGGCAACATACGAGGCATTGATGAAGCAGAGGATCCCAGACGAGATCGCGCGTGGGAGAGGGAAGAAGCTTGTAGATGTGCGGAAAGTGTATTATGGAGGTCGTGTATAAAGTGTATAGTTTGAACAGACTCTTTCTTGTATGAGTAGTTGCATAGACAGGCGCAGCATATAGCATGAAACATAGCCAATAGCCAAGACCAATTCGCTGTCTTGAAATCATTAACTCTCTTCTCTTTACATATCATCCCGGGTATCTTCCAAACGCCGTAGTTTCCTGTGCTTCGTGATTTCCCCTATTGTCCAGCCTGTATACCTTCTTCCTTCACATATGCATGCGACCCTATGCCTCGTATGAATTCCCACCCCGACCTGAGTAAGCCCATCCATCATCCTCCTCCTCACCCCCCTACCCCCCACCAACCTGATCCCCCGAATATATCTCCTGCTGCAACACAATGCTATACACACTCGCCTTCAACAGCGTAAACACCAAACTCGTCTTCCGTTCCAACTGCCTCAGCCCATCCAGGATTTCTGCTGTAGGTTTGCCGGCCATCGTATCGAGAAGGCTTGCGAACTACGTTGCTTATTAACAAATTGTTGTTCGCTGAATGAGGATTTTCACTGGATGAGGGGTTTACGGAGCAGCGGGGCTGGATGGGCGTATTGTATGTACGTACCTTTTTCATGTTCTCTGCGAGACGCTCATACTCGTCTAGGACGTCTTGTTCGAGTGGGGAGAGGTCTTCGTTGGGCACTGAAGCGGACGCGGATGTGGATTCGGTGGACTCCATGATTGAAGCGGGTTGAGCGAAAACTTCCCCCGATATGAATCTGTAGCAGTGGCAGGGCCGGAGAGATGGTTAGTTGGACTTTGGGCTCTTACGAGGACGGCGTTGGGAAGTTTGACGCGTCTGTGTCTGTCCTTGAAAGTCGCGTTGATTTGTAGTGGGGTCTTCTTCCACGTGACATCAAAATCCCCAGGAAACAAGACAGTGATGAGTGTGACTTTTACATTTCAAGATTGTCTTCGTAAGTCTCGTTATATAAAAGATATAAAAGATGATACTCCCAACTTCTCTGCCCACTATTTTCAATAATACTACATTTCAACACTCCAAAAGACAAACGCCACGCGCGACCCCCTCCGCCCACCAGAGAACCAAGAAAAGAACATCACTCAGGGATTTGCAACTCGTCCATAATACTCTGGTCCTGAATAATGTTCTGCATGATATCCTCCTCAGTAAGGTTGGGCCAGTACCCATTCTCCAGTGTTCTTTTCTTAGCCGCAAAGATATCCTGCGCGACTCCTTTGACCTGCCCAAAGGCTCTGCCAGCAGAAGGCCAGACTTGCCACAGAGTCTTCAAAGCTCCTGTGTTGAGACGTAGCTGCTGCCTGAGATCGTCGTCTTGGGTGATTGGCATGAGTATTGACCAGCAGGACAGATGCACAATCGATCCAAGTGTAACGACACAGGTGAAGAAATGCGTGTGCTTAAGCAAGGGAACCGGAATCGTGATGAGCTTAGATATGTCTTGCGCGGCTTGAACAGTCTTCGCAGCGTGTAGATTGTATGATTCCCCTGGGACGACGGGTTTATGAGGGGCGCATGATGTGACATTTTTGGCTACGCTGGAATCCAGCTCAGAAAGCTCTCTGTGAAGCTGGACAGTTGTTCTATTTTATAGTCAGTTCAGGGTCCTCAATCAAGAGACTTGTATACTAACGCTGCTGTAATCATGTGAGCCTGAAACAGCATCTCATCAAGCACCCCTTCTTTACTTATGCAAGTCCTCTTTGAATCCGGTAGATGGAGTCTCCAATTGACAAGATGAGCATCGAGTCTTTGCACAGCGGGTGAATCTAGTGGGGCACCACTCATGCGCATGGTAAGAATCCTGCCAAGATTTCGAATTGCGGCTACCCGGTAAGCAAATGAAGAGAAGCTGAAGTCTCTACCGTCAAATAATTCGTCTTCAAAATCCGCCAATGAGCGTGCTTGAGGTATAACCTTCACTTAGGTCAGTATATCATTCTTCAGAAAAGATGAAAATTGCATACCCCAGAGAGATATTCACATTCTTCGCATGGTAAGAGAACATCAGCGACAACATCCTTCATTCGAAAAAAGCTCTTCTGATGAACCCCAGCGATCATGCCATCGATGAGAAATAGCTCCCAATAAGTTCGGCGCCAGCTCTCTTCTAATACTGGTGAACCGGCTGAGTTCAGAAACGCAAAGTTGCGATTATTCATGCCAATATCCAAAGCGATATCCTCAGCATCGGTGAGGATCTGCAGCGCCTTTTCCTGATGCGTATTTCCATCGAGACCAATTGCAAGGATCAACATGGCCTGGACCCTAAAACCATCGTTGGCACAGTCTGCATAGACAGAGTGCTCAGCCTCTGATGCTAGTGCCACGGTCGGTGCTTGTGAAACATAGCATGAGCCGACATATCGCATTGCAGCTTCCAGCTGGTCAAGCGGCCTCTCCTTCCTCAGGGCCATAAAGCTTGCCCGGGGAAGTGCGAATGGATGCGTGGGCCAGAAGTGGTAGTAGAACGCTTCGATACATCTTTCTCGGATGTCCAAGCCGGAGGAAAGCGGTTTTGGACTGTATGTAGCTAGATCTGGGTTCACCTCGAATATCTGCAAGTCCGTATTACCTGGTAGCGTTTGCTGGCGGTGGTCTGGTGGAGTAGCCAGGCCAGTCGGGATATTTTGAGGGGCTCTTGAAGATGCAGCTGCTGGGTCGATAAGGGGACATGTTGACGGCGCACCGGGTAGCGGTATAGATGAGGCCTTGCCCTGCAGTCCGGTCTTGCGTGGGCCCTTGAAACCGCGGCGGCTCCTGACATAAAGACACTCGAAGCCGTTGGAGGAACACCTGGTGCACGGGTTCAGGCCATCACACTTCAAGTGCTTTGATCGACACGGCACGCAGGCCGAGGGCACCGTGACCCTGTCCTTGTTATCCTTGTCCTTGTCCTTGCTATCGTGACTGTTACTCGTACTGCTATTATTGTTCAGCTGGTTGTTGTTTTGCGGGGAGACTGATGAGCTTTGTCGTATGTTCTGGGGGTCGATTGGCGACGAGCCCTGGTCCGAGCTTGAGCTCACAGCCTGCCGTCGCCCTTGGTCTCGCTCCTGCCCGGCGGGTGTCTCTAGAGGGCTATTCGAATCCATGGCGGCCGAATCGGGAGCACTGCTCGGGATACTCGAGGACTGCTCGGCGACCAAGACTGCGAAACATATAACGAGTGGTGCTCTGGTCGCTTGACGGCGGGAAGGCTTTGGGTTGTCGTTGGGAAGTGGAGGGCAGCATGTACGACCCATGGATACGCATCGAATGAGATGGCAGCATTGGCCCCGACCCTGCAAGAAAAGGCACGCAAGGATCCCAACATCGGCGACGTTGCGGTTGCTCGAACTTTACTCTTCCAACGCCCTGCCATGTTATATAGGCACCGGCTGCACCGCCGACGGTTCTACAGTATGTGATATTCACTCTACCCTACTTCGTACCTAGTTTCCGTGGGGTTGGGGTTGGGGTTGGCATCATCAGCCGCAGCCGCAGCCGTCTGGGGCTACAGTACTATAACTCTAAATGCACCATGAAGTGACGATCTTTCTCTCTCATCGCAATCAAATACAAGCCCCTATAAAGATCCGAAACTCAACCAAATCATCACTATTGCTTTCTTGACCACCGAAAACTCCCCGTCCGTCAACTCGAGGATTCGCTAAAGAGCCGGTCGCGCAACCCTAATGCATACATACACGCCCGTTGTGAGACCAAGACCAAGTCGCCGAGGAGTGAGGCTGAACAAACCTGATATCGAGCACCGTCTTGACCCCCACCATAACCCTTCGGAAGTAAGATCATGTATTAGCTTTATTCATATCGAGCCTCATTTACTTCTACTCCCAAACACGTTGTGTGTGTGAGTTGAGCAACCGCAAATGCCGCTGAGGTGATCGCCACAATCTTGGTGCGGCGGCGCTGAAGTATTTTGATATCTAAATCGTAACACACGCTGGGTCCCCTTTAGATAGCCATGGATCCCATAAGTGCGGCTGGTATTGCGCTGAGCGTCGCTTCCTTAGCTAGCCAAGTCTTTATGGGATGTATTCAAGGTAAGGGGAACCAATATCTTGGTATTGTTGCTCTCTAACAGCTTGGAAAGGCATCCAATTTATCATTACTGCCAAGAATCTCCCCGAAGATTCCAAATACCTCAATCTGAGGTTGCGCATGGAGCAACAGCGGTTATTTGCTTGGAGCGAAACTTCGGGTCTGATGGATCACCAAAAGGACAACGGCAGAAGAATCCAAGAATCCAACACTTTTGTCATTCATCGGACTACCATTCTGGATCTTCTTGTCCAGATCCAGTGCCTTTTCAAAGAATTCGAGAAGGCGCAGACCAAGAATAAGCATCTCCAGATTGCCCCGGAGGCTGTTAACTCGGAGGATGAACTCATTTATGATCCTGCAAAAGACTCTTCTAGCGCTCATGTGCCATTGTCCGAGCCGCGGAGGAAGTTTATCATCCAAGCCATGAAGGAACTCAAGTCCAAGGCAGAAGGAGTCGCAGGAGGGCTGAGTACTGGCCGAAGAAGACTTCTGTGGGCAGCGTTCGACAAAGCGGCTTTTGAGAATCTGCTCCAAAGATTTTCAACACTCAATGACAACATGACAGACATCCTGGATTTCCGCTTGCAGACAGAAATCCATCGTACTACACAAGATACAAATCGTGGGGTTCTTCAACTCCACAAAGATCTTGCAAGTTTGCATCAGCTTGTCAAGGCACTCGATATCAAGATGCAAGCTCGCTCCTATCCCGTTCACGGAATACCTCAATATGCACCAACAAGTGACGCTGCTGGACTCCGTCTACTCGCCCAGCTCGCAAAATTCAAAGCCTTCAATGAGTCTCTGGATACGGAAGGACCAGCTCCCTGGGACGAGGCTACAGCCATGGTCCTTCAACTTGGCCAGCCCGATGCCGAGAAAGCCAACACGAAGATTGAGCGCTCAAGAATCCACCTGAATCCCGAAACATTATCCGCAGACCTGACTGCTAGTCGCTGTGAAGCCATCTTCGATGAAAATATTGGTGAAAAGCAGAGAGTCTGGATTGAGTGGAAAGAGTACGACTACCAAAAGCCAGGGGCCCTTTCGCCACCGGCTCTAATTGTAGACCGCGTGCAAAAGCTTGCATCTCTGCTGCACCACAGTCCCAAGCCAGAGGCGTTCCGCGTTCCTCACTGCCTAGGGTACTTCGACTATGGGCCCAGAGAATCGTCAGAGCTTGATTCTGAAGGGGAAGAAGAGGCTCTTGATCCACGGATTGGATTTGTTTTCGAAAAACCCAAGGATGAAGGTGTTTCTGCAGACACGCCTCCTGTTTCGCTGTTCGATTTGCTCTCATCTTCACCAAAACCTCGGGTCACTGACCGGATTCGTCTGGCACATGCAATTGCAAATTGTCTGCTGTATCTGCATAGCGTGAATTGGTTGCATAAGGGTCTGAGGTCGCATAATATTGTGTTCTTTCCGGCGGCTTCGAAGGACAAGGAAAGGGGGGGCAAGGAGGTGGACTACAGCAAGCCCTACCTGTCTGGTTTCGACTTCGCGCGTCCTGCTCGTGCAGATGAAATGACCGAGGTAAGATATTTGTAGATTCACTCGTAAGAGTAGGCTAAGCCCCATGTGTTCTTCCCCAGATACCCGGCGACGTCCCAGCATATAACATGTACCGACACCCGTCCACTCAAGGCCAAGGATTTGGTCCCCGGGAAAGCTTCAGGAAATCTTTCGATATATACAGCCTTGGGGTAGTACTAGTGGAGCTTGCGAGTTGGCAGACCATTGATAGAGTACTTGACCTAGAGGTGGGCAGGATGCGGACTGGTATGAAGATCAGAGACACGCTTCTTGAGAAAAACAGGATACGAGAAGTAGGAAGCAATATGGGGGAGATGTATGAGAGGGCCACAGAGAAGTGCCTTGCGGGTGGCAGTGAGTTGGGAATTCTGGAGACAGATGATGAGACGAGTGATGCAGTTGCGGCTAAGCTTTCAATGGCTTTTTATGAGGATGTTGTGAAAACGCTTGGAGATGTTAAGGTCTGACTTTTTGATATCATGGAGCAAAATTTATTTGTGTCTCCCTTGAGCGTCGTCACTCACCTCGGTGGTGTCCTGACCTTTGTACAAATGGCAAGAGCCCCCGTCACTTAGACTCTTCTCTGGACCACATTACCCTGCCTTGCTTACCCGACATTGCACTTACCCAGTGATGTTCCCACTCCAATAACAGCGCTTCGCTTAATTTCTAGTAGCCTAAAGCAGCAATAGGCATAACCCTCCCTCCTCCCCCTCCTCCCCTTTCTCCTCCAAGAATTCCATATCCATGGCCTTGCGCTTGGCGTTGACTCTGAGTGGTTCAGACAGAGCGTCTAGTCCCCGGACGGAGCGGGGCTCTTTTTCCGCTTCACGATCGAACTCCATGGATTCAAGCTTAGCCAATACTATAGCTTCCACAAGTTCCTGTTCTGCTTGTCTGGTGTTCTGCTGGAATTCCTGGACCTTCGCCTGGCTAGTTTCACTCGCAGCTTGGATGTCCGAAACCAATTTCTGGGTGTCCAAAGCTCTGATGTTGTTGGATGCTTTCTCATCCTGAAGTTCCGCTCTTAGCTTGCTGGCTTCTGCTCGCGACGATTCGATATCATCGTAAATCCTTTTCCAGACGGTCATCTCCTGGTTTCTAGCCTTGACTTTTGCTTCTTCGAGAACGTTAATCTTCCTTTTGAATCGCTCGATCTCTTTACGGTGTACGTTAAGTATCTCCGCGGCGGCTTGCTTTTGGGTGATTGCATCGTTGGTGAGCTTTTCGTTATCGTTGACGGATGCCTTGAATGCTGCCAGAGTGGTTTCGAACTCGCCCAGGGCCGCGAATTTGTTCTGGAATTCCTCGTTGTCCACCTTAAAGGCAGCGTTTTCCTCTTTAGCAACGCTGATGACGGTTCTAGCTTCACGCAGCTTCTCTAGGCACTGAGCATAGGCATTGCTGGTACGGTCGAGCTCCGACTTCATCTTGTCGAACTTTGACGTTGCCTCTCGAAAATTCGACCTCATCTCGGTGTACCCTGACTTCAGCTTGCTCATGTAGCCAGCAACAGCAGAGATATCGAACTTCAATGATTCAATAGTCTTTTCATTGTGATCGATATCATCGCCAAATAGAGCAACGAGTTCCCTCGCCTTGGCTCGAAATGGGTTGCCGTCAGCACTGAGCGTTGACTCGAAAGCAGAGCTGCTGAGCACCAAGCCCAGGAACTCCCGAAGCTTATTTTCAATCTCAAGCCGAAATCTCTCAATCTCTGCGTTCAAGTCGAGGTCCTGGTACTCTTCGAGGAATTCGATATGCTCGGATGTGCCATGTATGTCCGGATTAAAATCCTCTGCGGCGCGTTTTTGAGCAATGGAGGAACCCTCATTGGAGACGATGTCGTAGCTTGCTTCGGAGCTTATATCGCTGTTGTCGGAAAGTTGAATGTCCTCAAAGGTGCCCTGGAGTTCCCGAGTGTTTGTCGACATCATCGCAGCTGAAGTCAGGGATAATGTCTCGGAGCTCACACGCCAACAAGAGTTTTGAGGTATTCAGAGATATTAGAGAATAAAAGAACTTCAAATGTGCGAGAAACTTTTAGTAGGGCATCAGTCCAATCTACCAAGCGAGCGATAGTCCCCGTATTCTGAAAATATTAGTGTAGAGAATACTACAATGTCATGATATATGATGTAATAAGAGTCCAAAAGCTAAAGAGACAAGTTCCAAGCGGACTCCCGCTGTCAAGAGCGGACAGAGCCACCAGACTGACTACCTGTATAACTGGCGTGAAAACGGTTGTTTCAAACCAACAGGACATTCCAATGTATTAGAAGGTGTTGGAAACTCCAAAGTCTTAACAATCTCGCTAAAACCATGATGATTATTTCCCACTCGATGTGAGCCTTCGGGACGAGGGAGAGCATCAAGCATATGATTTCCATCCATGAAGACAGGTTAAACCTCTTAGACCAATCCGAAATTAAAGGAACGCGGACAAAAGTACGGCTGGCTTACACTCTGGTAGCAGGCGCGATCCCGTATTTGACTTGGTCAACCAGATTTGCAACCTGACGCGGTAATGACGAAACAGGGAACATCTGAAAGATTCGAGTGAAACTTTCCACTCTTAAGCTGTGCATTGGAAAATCTACTAGTAAGTATTCGCGAGCTGAGGGAACAATTGAAGGGGGACGATGGCAATAGCAAGTGGAAGGAAGAAAGATGTCGTTGAAGACTTGAAAATCCCCAATGCGCAATTGGCTGCAATCCCTGCGACTCTATGGGGACTTGCCAGATTCGGAAAGTGGGCGGCAATCACGTGGATTGAAATACACATTCGAGATGCGTATCACTTGAAGTAACTCCAGGAATCCTGTTGATTTTGTCTTTAAGAACAGGAGCTGAAGCGGATTCTCTCATTTCACCTAAATATCTCAATACTTCAAACTAAGAGTATATTCGATTCTGAGTTTACTTGCCCCCAAACCTGGCCGTAATACTGTGATTCGGTACGAGAAATCATGAGGTCGGCATGTTTCAGGTTTCTAATCGTGCTGTATATAAGAAATGGAGCTATATTTGTCATAATCCGCCTTGTTCAATGATGGTTTAGTGGCAACGAGTCTTAATAGTGAACTGGACATTGTGTCTAGCAGTACTTTATCAGTTACCTGCTGCTATTTCAATAAACCCTTTTACTGACAACATCTTTAAAAGAAATGTAGGACTATGAAATTATTTATAGCATGCATCGTAAGTTCCTCTTCAATCCTATGCATTCCCTTTCTACCCGACGCTAGGGCCTTCTTGAGTATCCTAACCCCTGAGCAACTTATCTCCTGATTCGAACAACTTAGCGAGCTTGAATGCCCCTTTTGAATGCCCCTTTTCAACACCTTATTTGTTGGTGGTGCGTAGTTCCCGAGGTATTGCACGGAATATGTGAATGGGCAAAATGAGGCGGGGGGAAAAGGTGCGTCAATTGGTATTACGGGGTGGCGAAAGGCTTAAAGTGAACGATGATGGAAAGTATTTGGGAATGAGATGCGCAAAAAATATAACTTTTATTTGCCCGCAATCTACATGCAGCTTTGGTATTTGACAAAGTTCCCTGGACATTTTTATTTACTTCATGTTCCACTTCTGCGAGTTCTCCTTCTCCTCAACATCGAACTTCCAGGTCATACCCACAGTCAGAGCGCGGGAGTTGTCTTCTGGGACAGAATATTCCAGCTCACCACTCAGCTGCTCTCCTTCTTTCCTGCTCTCGGGCTTTGTCTTCGTATTGTCGATAAGCATAACACCTTGCTTCCAATGTGTTGCAGTACCATTTGGTCCAGTGGTGAATGCATTTCCCTTTTTCCCGGTCTTGGCCCACTCTTCCGCCTTCGCATCATGGGGAACAATTTCTTCTCGTGAAGGCATGAAGAAGGAATCGAACCAGATGACGAAGCCATCCAAAGCATCAATATCCTGTTTCAGCTTTCCTTCCCACTTGCGCTTAAACACAAGGTCTTTGACAGTAGTGGAGTGAAGACTGAGTTGCAAGAACGGGAAAGGCTCAGCGCACACAGTGCTAGCTGGCATATGAAGGACCTGCGCATCATCATGAATCCCCGCCTGCATAGGCTTCATATCAAATCCATACACATCCCTCCAAAATGCAATATGATCCGAGACATAGTCCGGATCCGCAACTGGCGCAACCCACATATTCATATGACTCGGTACCATCAGCCCATCTGGTCTTAGATACCTATCACGAGCCCAAATAACACTATCAAGCATAGCCTCATACAACAGACAATACCCCATCCACTCACTCACAATGATATCGACTTTGTCGACTGGGAGACTGACTTCTTCGATTTTGCCGCGTAAGCAGGTGATGGTGTCGGAGAAGCCATTAGCGAAGATGTTTTCGCGGGCCTTGTCGATGATATTAGAGTTGTCGACGGCGATGACGCGGGAGGCACCTGCTTTGGCGCAGAACATGCTGAGGATGCCGGTGCCACAGCCGACGTCGAGGACTACCTTGCCGGCGAAGAGGGCTTTGTTGTTGTAGATAAAGTCTCGGTAGGCGTCAGTACGGATGGCGTCTTTGAGCATGGTTTCATGGATGTCTAGACATGTTAGTAAAGCTTTCGCATTAAGGATGTAGAGTACTCGCCATTGTACGAGTATGAGCTGAAGTAGTGACTATCATCATCCCTCTTATCCTCCTTTTTAGCGTTCGACGATGATTCAATGGTATCTTGCGTATTCCATCTCTCATCCAATGTCTCCTTGACAGTAGCCCGGTAATTGTCAAATTGAGTCTGCATCATTCGCAACTCCTCCTCCAGCTCAGAAACTCGAGATACGAGCTCTCCGGAGTCTCTCTCAGCCCCCTTGCCCGTGTCCTGTAAACCTGAAGAGATCTGCTCTACATCTGGGAGTTCATCCAAGCTGAAAAGCAAGGCGTCATCTTCCAAGAGCGGCTTGAGGAACTTCTCATCTTCAAAAGCCTCTTTTGAGACATCCGATGTGACTTTGTGTCCGCTGTGAACTTGAGTTCGGATGTAGTTGACTAATTTTATATTGCCATAGAAGTCTAAACCGAGTCTCTGCCTGACTTCGAGGAAATCAAAATTGTGTTTGTCTTTGCAGTGATTTAACATAGACATGATATCTGTGAAAACTTCGTCGTCCAACAGGGAGATGAATTGCGTTTCTTCCTCGTCGGGTTCTGCATCTTCCCAACCTTCATCATCTTTTAAGTCTAGGATATCAGAGGCTTCTGAGCTTCGAGACGAAGGTGGGGCTTCCTTTTGGATTTGGGGGGTAGATTCCGACATGATGCAGCGTTTCTCGAACGGTGAGGAAGTGTTCGGTCAGTCAGAGCCGGGCTTTTTAGATCTCCCCCAATTATGCTATAGATTTGGGATTTGTGCGTTGTGACTACTGTGGGGACAAAATTCTGTAAACAAATTATTTTGTGAGGAGCGCGATAAGGATGGTTTCACGTGGTGATAAAAAATAAAAAAGGTGTCCATGTCCATGTCCATTTCGCGACATTCTGGACTGCAGAGAAGATTTTACGTATACAATATTATTAAAAACTCACTGAGATATGCCATGAACACAGGACGGAAACTACCAATAGCGAAGGCGAAACAGAACGAAACAAAATATGATCAGGAGAGAAGTTTATCCTGCAAAGCGACGCGGCAAAGATTGTTTCATGGTTGCCGTCTGACAGGGGTTGTTGACTCCCTGTTGGGCACCTTCCAAATGTTTTGGTTCCGAGCTCTGCCTGTGCCCACTGCCCATGCCATGCCACGCCCATGCCCATACATACCCATGGCCCGCCTACCAGACACAAACAACGCACGAGGAACGTCAGCATCCCTTCCCGCGTGCCACCTGGTAAGAGTATAGAATTGTGATACCGGTACCTATGTTGCTCCTGTTCAATCTGGACCTTTATTGCCAATCTGTTGAGATTCGTCAATTGCCCCTCCTTCGACCCGTCTCGCGAATGTAAACACGGCAGCTGAGGAGCTGACAACAACAACCAAATGTCGTTCTTATTCGGACGCCGTCCGCGGACGAATACAGTCGATCTGCCCAAGCAGGCGAAAGAACAAATATCGAAGCTTGACGGACCCGGGGCAGCTGCAAAGGTGTGTGGTGTCTGACGAGAGTGGGAGTAGCAGAGGACAAGGCGCTGATTTACAAGCAGGCCGAGGAGCTGGCCAAGACATTGGGCCAAATGAAGTTTGTCCTACAAGGAACCCAAGGTATGTTATATTACATTATCCGCTGAATGCTCTTCTGCGCCCTTTTCTAACTCTGTTCCCAGAGACCGAAAGTAGCCCCGAGCAAATTTATTCCCTGGTAACGGGAATGATCCAGGAGGACTTACTCTACCTACTCGCCTTCAATCTCTATCGTCTCCCATTCGAGTCGAGAAAGGATGCACAAGTCATATTCTCTTACGTGTTACGATTTCGACCGCCATCCGCATCGCCCAAAAGCGAACCAATGGCCTTGAGCTATGTTATCAACAATAGACCGGAGGTTCTGGTGGAACTGTGCAATGGCTACAACCACACAGAGAGTGCTGCCCCAGCGGGAACCGTGCTTCGAGAAGTATTGAAAAGCGATGCTGCTACGGCAATTATCTTATACCACGACCCATCAGAAGGAAGCCCAGGCGCCAAGGGTTTGACGGGAATACAGCCAGAGGCAAGGCAAAGTGGAAGGGGCGTGTTTTGGAAATTCTTTGATTGGATTGACAGGGGCTCTTTTGACCTGAGCGCGGACGCCTTCAATACCTTCAGGGTAAGTTTAAACCGTAACAAGGCTCCGCTTCTCTAACGAGGTAACAGGATCTGTTGACCAAACACAAGACAATCGTCGCCCAGTACCTATCCACGAACTTTGACCTTTTCTTCAGCAAATACAACACCATGCTCGTTCAATCGCAAAATTATGTCACAAAGAGACAGTCCATCAAGTTACTCGGGGAGATATTGTTGGACAGGGCGAATTATGCAGTGATGACTGCGTATGTTGACCGGGGCGAGCACCTAAAGATATGCATGAATCTCCTGCGTGATGCCAGGAAAATGGTTCAATACGAAGGCTTTCACGTTTTCAAAGTGTTCGTTGCGAACCCACACAAATCGATTGCAGTACAGAAGATACTGCTCATCAACCGAGACAAACTATTGGAATTCTTGAGACACTTTTTAGAAGACCGAACGGAAGATGAGCAATTCATTGATGAGAGGGAGTTCTTGATCAAACAGATCAGGAATATGCCCCCGACACCGGTAGAACCGGCCCAGAAGCCGGCCCTTTTAGGATCTCAGGCGCGTTAGAGTGAAGTGGGATTCCTGGATGGGTTATAATGAATTTGCATTAAAGGTGAGCATAGGAGTTTGGGCATTGGGAGATGGGACTGTCTTCAGATGGATAACGATAATTGTATGCGACCCTGGCGTTAGTTACATATCAGACTTGGAAATGAAATGTCAATGAATGACCGAGTGATAAGAATGTTTACTGATTTTTGTCAATTCTCAAAGGGCAAAAAGGGGAGTTAATCCGCTAGGCTACATTAGAGATAGCCGCCCTGCCTCACCATTCGACAGTTTCGCGTACTCTGAATTTCCAACGCGACGATATTATTTGTAGGGAGACTTCACACGACAGTCAGTCACACTGGTGCAACAAAATCAACAAGGGCTTTCTATTTGGCGCGCATTTAGTAGAGATTCATCATGCAGCCCGGATACCGTGGTGGCTTCCCCCAGAGGTCTCCTCATGCCGCCGCGCAACCAAATTCGCGACGAGGTATAGGCAAGTGCACCCCGATTTGCGCCAGACAGTCTCGAAGCCTCTAGCCTCATCGCACATCCCCAACCTTAAGTCTCAAGCTATGACCTCTACTGACCTTTGGTTTTTGCAACAGGCCCAATGGTGGGAGGACCGCATCCTCAGAATCAATTGACAGCTGCCCAAATGCAGGCTCAACAAGCTGCCCAGACCCAGGCCAGCGATCGCGCGAAGCTGCGCAGTCGCAAGCCAACGGACAAAAATATGCCGGATGGTGTTGAGGAGTGTATTATTGGGGATGGTGTTCAGCGGTATAGGGATCTCAGGGAGATTGAGCGGAGGCTGGATGCTACGATGACAAGGAAACGGTTGGATCTTCAGGATTCTGTGAACCGAAATGTCAAGGTATGCTGGTTTCGAGGCACATTCTGGGCTAGAGCTAACGCCTGGGCAGCGCTACAGGACTTTACGGATTTGGGTCAGCAATACGGTGGAAGACCAGCCATGGCAAGCGGATACTCTTGATGTGGATGCCTTTGATTTCAGCACAAACATGGACTCTTCATACCGAGTGAAGATCGAAGGACGATTATTGGACGCCGATGATGAATATCTGGACAGCGACGACAGCGATAACGAGGACGGAGACACAGAAATGGCGGAAGATGGCCAAGAGAAGAAGAAAAAGGACAAGGCACCTACCAAGAAACACAAGTTATCGCACTTCTTCAAGGCCATGACAGTAGACTTTGATAACCGGAACAAAGCAAAAGATGGCGCGGATCAGAGTGTTGAATGGAAGAAGCCTGTTGTGGCTGCCAATTCTGCCAATCTTCCAAACGCCGCCGATTTCGACCAACTGGAGTTTAAGCGGGGCGGCGACGAAAACATAAATATCACCATCAACCTCGTTCGCGACGAGAATCCCGAGCGGTACACCATCAGCCCAGCATTGGCTGACATTCTAGATGCCCAGGAGGCAACGAGAGCAGAGGCAGTGATGGGAATATATGAATATATAAAAGCAAACGGTCTGCAAGAAGATGACGAGAAGCGCTCATTTGACTGCGATGACCGGCTCAAAGCCGTATGGAAACACTTCCTTATACAAGTATATCGTGATGGTCAAGTTAACAAATACGACTCGCAGGTCCTTCAACGCGAGAAAGGCTATATCCCCTATCTGCCTGATGTGGTCATGCAACACATGACTTCTCTCGAGCCCGTCAAACTCCCCTACACCATCCGAGTCGATAAAGAATTCCATGAGAACCCGCAGCCGACGATTTATGATGTTCAGGTCTTGGTTGATGACCCGCTGCGGGCGGCACTTATGTCTTACCTGCAGAATCCTACGTACGCCCAGAACCTCCTCGATATCGCGGACCTCAATGACCGCGTTGCAATCTTGATTCAGAAGATTGGGAACTCGAAATCCAAGCAAGGCTTCTTTGACGCCCTATCAAAGAACCCCACCGAGTTCATTGCTAGGTGGCTGAGTTCTCAAAAGAGGGACTTGGATATCATTTCAGGAGAGGCTGCGAGGGGGGTTAGTGAGGATGCTAAGGGTGATGAGTGGAGACGTGGTGGGAAAGACGGTATTTGGGGGAGCGAGAATGTTAGGGAGAGCGTGAACTTGATTGTTGGGGCTAAGAACCAGCCTGTGTTGGCTCATCGGTAGGAGTTTGCAGTTTTATTATGGCGAAACGGAGGAGTTTATGGGTGCGTGAGCTCGGCCAAGAAGAGCTTGCATGATGATGATAGAATATTGTAGGATGGGACAAATCTCTTAAGTCTATGTTTCCTCTATCCCTATTTTCTCTTTTGCACTAGCAAGTTCATTCCCCGTCTAAAGTGACGATAACCTCAAGAGTCAAGACATCGGCTTCGACGTCGGCGATAATATTGTTTATATCCGAAATCATCCGTTACTGCGTCACTGGATCACTCCACTCTACCCCACCACACTATAGAGCTTTAGAGCTTCCCCTCCAGAGCTTCAAGCCCTTTATAACATCCGACTTCAATGCAAAAATCCCTCCCACCTCGCATTCTTCCCCCAATCCTCTCAAGATTACGATTAATTCCAACACACCAAAATACCCTCTCATCATCCCTTTCCCGAACCCAAATCCACACCCAAAGCTACCCCGCCATCTCCCTCTCTAAATCTCAATCTACCCGCCCGTCGACGACGCCAAAGATGTCTGACCCCTCACCACACCCCGTCTTCTCCCCCTCCAACCTCGCTGTTATTACTGGTGGCGCCTCAGGGATCGGTCTGGCTCTCGCTCAAAAATGCGCATCCTACGACATGAACGTGCTAATCTGTGACATCAACGCTGCCAACTTGAAGGCTGCGAAAGATGTTATCAAGGGGAAGGGGAAGGTCGAGACGGTGGAGGTTGATGTTAGTAAGTTGGAGGAGTATGAGAAGGTTAAGAGTGTGGTGGAGGAGGAGTTCAATGGTATGTATCTGCCCCTTGCTAGTCTCTAGGAAGTGAAAGGTGCTGATATGTGATGTGAATAAAGGTAGAATTTCCCTCCTCGCTCTTAACGCCGGCACGACTGCAAAGGGTACATGGGGCGACAGTGCATACTTTGCACATATCCTCAACACGAACCTCTTCGGCGTCATCAATGGTCTTAACAGTAAGTCAAGACACTTCTCGTAATATTACACCCCTCTTCCCCCATTTTTTTGGAATATCCGAAGCCGTTCAGACCACACTTCACCAAGTTCCCACAAGCAAAGGAAATGCTGATTATAAGCAGCCCTCCTCCCCTTCGCAACCACGCACTCCACAGCCTCAAACCCCACCTCGATAATCATAACGGGCTCCAAGCAAGGAATCACCAACCCGCCCGGAAACCCCGCCTACAACGCCTCCAAAGCTGCCGTGAGGACACTAGCCGAGCACCTCTCCTTCGACCTCTCGAAATCCACGCCCACGACATCGGTGCATCTCCTAGTGCCGGGCTGGACCTTTACAGGGTTGAGTGGGAATAACCCGTTTGGAGAGGCGCAGAAGGAGAAGCCGAAGGGCGCGTGGAGCGCGGAGCAGGTGGTGGAGTACCTCGAGGCCAAGATGGGCGAGGGGAAGTTTTATGTTATTTGTCCTGATAACGATGTTAGTGAGAGTGTGGATCGGAAGAGGATTGCGTGGGCGACGAATGATCTGCTGACGGGGAGGCCGCCGTTGACGAGGTGGAGGGAGGATTATGCAAAGGAGGCCGAGGAGTGGATGGCGGGACAGAATCTGTGAGCATTGTGTAAAGTGAAGGAAGGCGTCAATGATCTAATGAAATGAAACTGAAATCTGGGGCGAACGAAAGATGAAAGTCTCTGGGACGGAAAAAATATTATCTTCTTTTAAAACCCCCTGTGTTGTATTTATAACTCTCACGTATCTCTCTAATATACAGCGCAACAAAGCCTCCCTCAAAGTAGTAAATGCTATCTTTCTACAGGTATCACTGAATCGAGGGAGGCTGAATGCAATTAAAATATGTAACCCATCGAAAACCGCCCACCCAAGCGAAAATATCCCACCCGTAGATCATCTAGCCAAGAACTGCTTCTGCCATGCAAAGCTAGCCAAGATCCACAATAATATAAGCCTAAGCCTAAGTCGAAATAAACAAATGAAAAGAGTCCCAAACCCCCATTTTCGTTTTTGTTTTGCACATGAAATAAAATAGAATTAAGTGAAAGGTCTTGATAAGTCGTGAAGGGGTGCCCAAACAAGAGGAGAGGCTCTTGAAAAGGCATGCAAGAAGTGAACCAGAATCCTACGCCACGCTACCAAATGCACCAGCAAAAGAAATGAAATATGTAGTTCCTAGCCCCTGAAAGCCCGTGATATTTGGGGTGGCCTAGGTAGATGTCGTATCATTACTAAGGTAGTCTACGAATGCGTAAACAATATAATAATGAATGTTCAAAATGGAGTGGATAGACCATTCTTGGACTGTCTCTTGCTGAATCGGTTCCGTTTGTTGACCGCTTTCTCACTCGGCTCGTCCAGGTTCAAGCTGGCTTGACTTTTGCTCAAATGGTTTCTTCCAGATCTGTCGGTGACGTTGAAACCTTCCGGGTAGATGTTGTGCCCGTGAAGGGTGCTGCTGGGACTTGATACGGAAGACGATAGGTCAAAGCCGTTTTCGCTGTTATATGATCCAACCGTGTTTAAAGAAAGAGCTAGGTCTTTTGCTCGCTCGATAGACTCGATCCATTCTTGAGCTGAGGTCTTAGAGGGGTCGCCTGTAACAGAGGACTTGGTATCTTCAAAGGTGTAATGCGCACCTCGCTATGAAGTTGTTAGGACTTGGATCCATAAGAGGAGCAATGATTACTTACTGTATCAACACACCAGATCTCTTGACCCTTGACGTCTGTTTGTGTCCGCCATGTACACTCGGAAGCAAGGAGTGAAATCTCCGACTTGGTCTTCTTTTCATCGCCTCCAGCGGCAGCCATGATTATTCGTCCGCTCGAAGTGACCATCACTAGCCTTTGCCGTTTCTTGGTGGTGCTACCGCCAAAGAATCTTGAAAGCTTCTTCTTTTCGTGCCCATCGCCGTGGTCACCATTCTTCGAATTTGGGCTATGTGGCACTGGCGTGGACATCACCATCAAATTCCCCAATTTTAGTATCCGCTCGTTATTCCTCGTTAACACTGGAGACCACTCAATATCGAGTTGGGTTGGAGGAGGAAGCTCAGTGATCACCCTGGGTTGCGGCCGAGAACTACCGTTCGACGAGCTTGGAGGTGGTGGTGCCCTTGAAGTTGAGATGGGTTGGGGAGATGGGGCACCTCCGTATCCATTGAGCTTGATGAGACTAGGCTCCTGTGTTGGGGGGACGTATGGCTTTAATCTTGGTGCTTTTTGTCTCCAGAGTCCTCTGCCCCATTTTATTCCATCGAAGAATTCATGGTTTTTGATGTGCTCAATTGATAACCTCCGTTGCGGATCTAGAACCAGAAGTCGTTCTACCAGATCCCTTGCTGCCGGTGGAAATCCTGGGGGGAACTCATAGTCCAAGCCGACAATCTTCTGGAAAGTCTGGTATTCGTTTCCAGCTTTGAACGGGGGCCGCCCTGCCAAAAGTTGATATATGATGCAGCCAAACGCCCATAAATCACTAGCTTTGCATGCACTCTTGTCTGTTAGCAATTCCGGACTAACGTACTCAGCAGTGCCAACAAAAGATCGTGCCCGTGTGGATTCTTCCTCAACATCTGTTGGATCGTAAGATTTTGGTGGTCCAGCTGCCTTTCTCGGGTCTGGAAGTAGCTTCGCCGTTCCAAAATCTGTGATTTTGATATGCATTTGATCATCCAGTAAAACGTTCTCCGGCTTGAGATCCCGATGTATAACTCCTCTCTCATGCATATGTTCTATCGCAGTAAGAATCTGGGCACCATAGAACCTCGTGCACTCTTCGTCAAAAGATCCTATCTTCTTCAGCACTCCCAACAGCTCGCCGCCGCTGGCCTGTTCTAGAACGTAGTATAGCGATGAGCTATCCTGGAAGGTGTAGAATAATCGAATTATACCCGGATGCTCAATCAACTGATTCAAGGCATCCTTCTCGATGTTGACGTATTTTATCTTCTTCTCCTTGATTATGTGCTTCTTGTCTAGAATCTTTACCGCGTACTCCTTCAAAGTTTGCCGATCCGTAGCAAGGAGAACTGTGCTGTACGATCCTTCTCCCAGTGTCCGGCCAAAGACGAAATCCCTCACTCCCTTCTTGACCTGCTTCAAGACTAATTTCCCGCTGGCATCGTATTCTTCTCGGAGGCCAACAGCTGCCCCTTTGTCTTTCCATTCTTCGCTGCTATTTGGCAATGGAATACCGTCGGGGTCGTACAACTGGGTTTGGTCGTTGGACAAGCCTGGAGGCAAGGCATCTATATGACCTCCACCGAGTCCTCTGGGATCCCCTCTCGGTGGTAATGGGGCGTTTCCTGAGTTTCCTGAGTTTCCTGAGGGCACAGGTACTGGCTGATTTTGGCTATACGAACGATCCCTGTGACTTGCTTCCCTTGAAGGCACACCCGCCTGCATTGCAGTAGCAGCAGATCTCGAATCACTTCTTGTTGGCATGCCTATCAATGAGGACCTTGATGATTCGCCTCGTAATCGGTATGAGCCGCGCTCCCGAGTTGGTATTGCATTGGGAGGGGGATGAGCAGCGTACACTCCGGAAATTGGGCGTGAAGCCCCAGGAGGGGGGTATCCTCTGCCGTTCTGCATTGCATTAGACTGGTATGGAGGAAATTGTGCTTGTTGCTGCGCTTGGTGATTCATAGGCATAGACTGTCGATATGCCTTGGCCGCCGCAGCTCTCGCTATAGATTCGTCGCTGCTACTCGAGTCTGGATTAGGGGGTTTGAGGTCAGAGGGTGGAGGAGATGAGCGCGGTTGCGGAGCGAAGTCGCCAACAGAGTCTCCACGCCGGAGAATATTAAATATCGAATGTCTTTTGGATTGCGGTTGTGCTTGTGCTTGTGGTTGGGGATCTGTCGAGGACCGGACTTCTCTCGAGACGGGCGTAGGTGAGGGTGAGTCTGATGATGAGGGAGGAGGAGGGTCGAAGGCATAGAGATCTTCTAGACGCGGTTCCGACTCTGCGGCAAGATCTTTTGAGGAGGACGCTGGAGAGGCATCATGGTCGGGATTTGCGATACGCAGGCCACCCAGCGACTGGGACAGGCTCAGGTCGTGCTCCATGGCTTGCGACGACCGACGACCGACGCCTGCAATGTGGCGGTGGCTCTCTTCCAGGGCTGTCTGGTTATCGCATCTCACAGCAGCGGGTAGAGCTATACTGAGTCTAGTGCCCGGTGTTGGTGGCAGACTGGGAGAATAATGGCTGAATCAAGGTCCCTTGAGGATATGCTATGGCCTGCCCTGCCCTGCCCTGCCTGATATGATACGACCTGATACAGTAGCTGTCGGGTGGGAGGACAACCAACAGATTTACCTGCGTTGGGCTGGAGGTGGAGCCGCAAGAAAGGTTGCGGTTGCAAATGCAGTTGCAGTTGCAGATGCAGATGCAGATAGATGATGCAAGGACCGCAGATTGATATTCTTCCCCAGATGATAGGGACAGCACATATGATACAGTACGGAGGGATATGTAGTACGGTAGGCAGGCTATGAAGGTACCGGTATGAGATGAGTATTATTCGAAGGGTCGAGGGGTCTGAGTGCTAATTGCCCATTGGTCAGCTGTGCAGATGAACGTCTTCATCTCGTTAAAAGGTTAGAACGTGGACGTGGACGTGAATCCAGCCCGCAGCGCCGGACTGCAAATAGTTTGATCTCTGCTTGTTACTCAAAAGATCGATACCAATATTGTTCCGTGCTACAATTGGAAGACACCGATGAGTCGGAGACTGTGGCTGTGGCACAACGCAATCAACATCGAGCGAGCCTCTTCAGCCTGTGCTTGTGGTCTGCGGAACATGCGTGCATGATCTATATTTAGGTGGTAACATACTGGTGATATGTTGTTCGAGTTGCATGTCTTTCTAACATGCTGGTGATGTTAACTACGCGGCTGACTCAGGTGCGAGTAATGCCGCGAGTCATTTCGAAAATCCAAGCCACGTAAATATAAACACGAGAGGCGGCCACGAAAATCATCATACGACTTGTTGAGTAGAGAACGCGTATAGCTTGCCTATAGGTAAGTTGCCTTGTTTCCACCCGTTTATAGAGAATCTAGTGCAATGCTGCATCTCCCATAGTTCTGGTACATTTCAGTCGTCCCCCCCCATCCTGGAGCTTCCATATTTTTATACAGTCTCTTTCTGAAAAGACGTGTTATGTGACGGTAACCAAGCAAAGTCCATGAATCAAGTATTATACTCTGAAGTCGACGCTTCCGAGTGTGAAGCTGCTCCTTTTCCCAAACCGTTCACCTGAGCATGGCAATTGGGAAGGTTTTGTCTCCTCGTATATCCCTCCGCTGTCCTATCTTTACATTTACGCTTTTTAAACATAATTATGAGAGGGATAATGACGAGAGAAGCATCAACTTGATTCTCGTCGCTCCTTCCCTCTATTGTACAGTAGATTCTCTTCTTTTGTTCCATCCCATATCGCGACTTCCATCATGTTTAGCATTCCCTTTTCATTCTCAACAGGCAAGCCTGTCCCCATTCTGTGGAGATCGCATCGCATCTCATCTCATCTCATTTCTCAACAAAACATTGCATTGCGTTTTCTCTCGTTGCAACATGCTCCGACGAGGTCCAACTGCAATTAACCTGGGAGAAAGCGACCTTCGAGACTTCAAGGTGCGTGCTCAACGTCGCCGAGAAGTTGCGAAGGAAAATCGCAAGCAAGAACTCGAAAGGTCCGCATCCGCTGCTATAGATGGGCCAGGCCTCAACACCCACGCTCAGCAGAGAAGACGATCGCCAGGCGCAGAGCAGAGCATCATCCAGCCTTTCGGTCGTCCATTGACCATACAGACATCATTATCTCAAGTTGTAGATGTTACATCAACCTTTCTGGGTTCTGAGACCGCAGAATCTTCAACGTCACCAGATACATTCAGTAATGGACAGGAGACAAGTGCGTTTGAACATACAGCAGAGGACATTGATATTTCTTCGCGCGCCTTCTCACCAGAGAATGTCGAGACTGAAAGACACCCAGCATCCTCACCAATCAAGGACGACGATTTCCACTATGGGGGATTTGTCGACAGCCCACGTGAAGTTTATACACAGACGAGGGCTTCCTCTTTTAGTAAGTTTAGTTCTTCGAAATTTACAAGTATTGATTGAGTCACAGCTCCAGAAGATTCATCAACACCTCAACATGAATCCCTCACGAGAGTCCGACCCAGAGACCGCTTGCCTCGATCTCCTTTATACCTGTCACAGAATGCTTTAAGCTCACCCGAACAGCGTCCGACTTCGGGTCTTACCCCTCGTGTAGTATCTCGTGTTGCTAATCATAACTCACCTGGTATGTTGTTTGCACAACCACCTCGACGGCCTCCACCAGACCATCGATCCTTCAGACACCAAACGAACAGCTTCTCCTTTGATTCTACAGAACGATCTAGTGCTGCCTATGATCAAGAACGTGTCTCTTCAAGTTCCACCAATAACAGTACTTTCAAGTCGCCGAGAGAAATAAGTCTGGAGGAAGAGCTTGACGGGGTGTCTCTAGCACGCTCCCCCTCTAACTCTGATGACTCCTCCGAAAATAGCGCTCCGGATCCAGATGACTACCTATTAGTACTTCCTCAGGACGCTCAAGAAGAATCCGGTAGATCTTTCATCTTTTCCTCGCCCCGTCTTCCTCTTCCGCCCCCATTCTCAACAGTATCACGCACCGTTTCTGGAGAGCATGTGGTACCGCACCCACAAACAAGTCCTGTTGTTCCATCTCCAAGACCGCCTAGAGGTGATACAGAAGAAGAGCAGACAACTCCTAAAGCTAGGTCATTGGAAGCGAACGGGATCGAAGTAATGCCAAGATCTTCCGTAAGACACCTCGGCCACCAAGCGTTTCCTGTACTGATTCTTTAGTCTGGCCGAAATCTGACTCCTAGTGGACTTTTGGCTCGTCTCAGATCGGTCTACAGAACTCGTTCTCCTATAGGTCGCCGTAGCACACCTGACATCTCTGTTTCGCCGTCTCCATCACCAAGTCGTCAAGGAGCTCAACGTACCCCGGGAAACCCCCAGCCACAAACTCCAGGTCTTGACCTCCACGTATATAATGACACCCTCCCTCCAGACTCGCAGCCTCAAACTCCAGCTCATTTGCCTGGAGCTCGACATCAGTCTCGCTACCACCCATCATACACTGCTCCGCTAGATGGTGGCAATGCAAGGCGTAGTGCCAGACTTCGCTCTAATCAGGCCCCTTTTGCAACCCCAACTCGGAGAGGGACAGGAAGATCAGGTTCGCCAACGGGATTGCTGACATCTGGGTTCCAAGGTCTCTACGGAGGAAGAGAGAATGGCGATGAAGAACGGAATTGGATTGACGGTGTGCGATCGGACAATCCGGAAGTTATGCTTCTAGGAGTGAGGGACGCACAAAATGATGGAAGAAGTCTGAATGATACCCCAGAGAGGGAAGAGTTTAGACCAGGTCGGTGAGGAGCATTTTGTTAACTTCATCCTTTGCTGGAGGGGCGTTATCGATATCATCAACTATTGGGCTGCTAGGAGGGAAAGGTGGACACGTCCAATAGTTCACACTATTCGTATCTCGATTTTGATGGGTCAATATACTTAGCTTCTGACGGAGGAACTGTATTGTTGGTGCGAACAGTAATTAGCCAAGTCGTAATGTGATTAGATGGCTGCAATACAATTGAGCCTCCTCTGAATTCATCGTCGATTTGTTACAGTAACAATATTGCAAGTGAAACATAGCAAATATCTTGTTGCCAACACTCATGTTCAGTGCTGGCGGGAGCTAACCTTTAAACTGTTTAGGGGGTGAACCAATAACGGCACACATGCCGGTACCTACCTTAGAAGTTGCCTACCTGCCTTAGGCCTAGGCGCTGTAGAACAGGCCCTATGACGACACACATACCTTAAGCCGCCATCACTATCAACGCGTTATGGAACGAACTTATGGGCTTCAGGCTATTCACTGACTGCCATGTCTGGTCAGGTGCGTCATATCTGCTGTCCACGGTCTTTTGATGATTTCGACTATCTACCGTTAGGTAAGCTTCGTAAGTCTCGGACGATGAGTATCAACGCGTTTGCTTTTCTTTTGATCTACGATTTTGCATTCCTATATCTTCCTGTTGGCTGAGGAAGCTTAACATGTATAATCGATACTAAAAATCTGGCCCCCCATACGAGAATTTCTGCTTGAAAGGTCAAGATGTCCACAGACCCAAGAAACAACAGCGATGCCCCTGTACACGAGCTGGACTCGGCTCGACCCGCCCTCGCACGAGGTTGGCAAACAGAGAGACCGCAACCTACAACAACAGCATCCTGGGCAAACAACTTCACACGCCACAACACGAATACCTCGGCCCTGAACGAAGCCATCTGGAGCCAAGCAAACCACGACGAGGATGACTCGAGTTCCTCCTCCGAAGACGAAGACGAAGACGAAGATGAAGTCGAGCATAAGAAACACAAACAGCAGAACCCTCGCACAGGGAAGGTACCGAGCAGAGAAGGGCGGCCAGGCAAAGGCTCTTATTCACGGTTCAATGTCAAGAACGATGACTACAGCACCAAGGGGAGGGTATCGAAGCGCGATGGGAGGCTGAACATAAGCGTCAATGAAACGAGTAATCGCGGGTATCTGGCAAAGGCGCTAGGAGCTACGTTCTTGAAGCATTTGAGCCCTGATGGCGACATCTTGCACGAATCCGAGCACAAGAAGGGCAACGATCAGTCGAGGAAATCTTCCGTCGAGACCCTTTCTAATTCCGACCTACCACGCCCAAAACTGAATATCGTTGTCATGGTCATCGGGTCCCGCGGGGACATTCAACCGTTTTTGAAGCTGGGCAAGAATCTACAGGAGTATGGGCATCGAGTGCGCATTGCCACGCATCCCGCATTCAGAGACTTCGTACAAAAAGACTCGGGGTTGGACTTCTTTTCAGTCGGTGGCGACCCAGCCGAGCTCATGGCCTTTATGGTCAAGAACCCGGGCATGATCCCTACCATGGACACTTTAAAAAAGGGCGAAGTAGGGCGACGCCGCGAGCAAATGGCGGAGATGTTTGAAGGGTTCTGGCGCGCTTGCATCAATGCCACTGATGACGAGAAGGATATTAATAACGTCAAGATGATGGGTGCGAAGAATCCGTTCATCGCTGATGCGATCATTGCGAACCCACCTTCTTTTGCGCATATTCATTGTGCAGAACGCTTGGGAATTCCCCTACATCTTATGTTTACGTTTCCGTATACACCGACCCAGGCGTTTCCGCATCCATTAGCGAATATTAAGAAGACGAATGTTGATCCCGGGTATGCGAATTTCATGAGCTACCCATTAGTCGAGATGATGACTTGGCAGGGGTGAGTGTTTCCAGCTTTCGAAGTACTTTGGGGTTTTGCTAATCTACTAAAGACTTGGTGATCTGATCAACAATTTCAGAGTCAAGACGTTGGGTCTGGAACCTGTTTCTACATTGTGGGCTCCTGGACAGCTCTACCGACTCAAAGTCCCTTATACATATCTATGGTCTCCAGGACTTATTCCAAAACCCAAAGATTGGGGACCAGAAATAAACATCGCCGGTTTTGTGTTCTTGGATCTTGCCTCTTCATTCAAGCCTCCGAAAGAGCTTGTGGAATTCCTCGACGCTGGCGAGCCACCCATCTATATTGGCTTTGGGTCGATCGTGGTAGATGATGCAGATAAGTTCACGAAAATGATCTTCGAGGCTGTAAAGAAAGCCGGAATTAGGGCCCTAGTTTCCAAAGGATGGGGTGGTCTCGGTGATGACAATACTCCTGAAGGCGTCTACATGTTAGAGAATACCCCACATGATTGGCTGTTCCCCAGAGTCGAGGCAGTAGTTCACCACGGAGGTGCAGGGACCACGGCCATTGGCCTGAAGTGCGGCAAGCCCACAATGATCGTGCCTTTTTTCGGAGACCAGCAGTTCTGGGGATCTATGATCGCCAAAGCTGGTGCTGGAGCAGAACCTGTGCCTTACAAAAGTCTCACGGCTGATTTGTTGGCTGATGGGATCAAGCAGTGCTTGACGGACAAAGCTAAGCAAGAAGCTGAGAAGATTGCAAAGGACATTGAAGAAGAGGGTGATGGAGCCAAGAACGCCGTGACTTCTTTCCACCGAAGTCTTGTTCTCCGTGGTGAACACTCAATGCGTTGCTGCATCCTGGAAGACAGAGTCGCAGTCTGGAATGTCAAGAACACAAATCTTCGACTCAGTGGTCTAGCCGCCGAGCTCCTGGTCGAGAAAAAGAAACTGTACTGGAAACAGCTGCGCCTCATCCGACATACTGAATGGAATGATTTTGAGGGCCCAGGAGAGCCGATTACCGGTTTCGCAACTGCTGCTATGGGTAATTTAACAGGCATGGCTAAGGGTATTGGGAGTGTGCCATTCAAAATGGCGAAGACGGGGAGGAGGAGGACTAAGCATGAGGAGAAGAAGAGAAAGAGGTCTGAGGAGGCGTCTAGGAAATCGATGGATTTCCAAAGCAAGAAGATAAATGGAAAAGTCAACGACAACGGAGGTCTTACGAATGGACACGCCAAGGGTGAAGCTGTCAATGGGAGCCAGGTTATTAGCCATACAAATGGTAACGGAAACCTAGTCAACGGCAACAGCCAAGCGACGACCCAATCAGATGGTCGTGCCATAGGAAATGAAACCCAGCCACCAGCATCAAATGATCCTGCGGAGAGGGACTATGCAAAGCACGTCTCTCCCTCGAGAGCGCCTGCTAGAGGCATTGAGAAAACCACTTCCGGTTCGGAGTTGGGAAAGAAAAACGTCAAAGGGGAGCCTATGGCTAAAAGTGATAACGCTAATAAAGATGACGATAACATTAACGATGGCAATGAATCCGTATTGTCGGCTGACCCCGACCAGAACATAGCTACAGAAATGGCTCGAAATCTGGGTGAAGGTCTGGGTGGGACTGGAGAGCACTTGGCACGCATGCCCATGGATTTATCACTAGCTATTGCACAAGGCTTCCACAACGCCCCACGACTCTATGGCGATCAAACAGTTCGACGGTACGCTTCCTTCCCTGACCTGGCCTCCAGCACCACAAACTAACAAAACAGACCCACCCGCATCACGGGCTTCCACTCCGGTCTCAAAGCCGCAGGCCAAGAGTTCGTCTTCGGCATATACGATGGTGTCACCGGCCTCGTCGTTCAACCGTACACCGGCGCGCGCGACCAAGGCACCATGGGCTTCGTCAAAGGAATTGGCATGGGCCTCACGGGCTTTGTTCTCAAAGACCTAGCAGCCATCGTCGGTCCCTTCGGCTACACTTTAAAGGGCGTACACAAAGAACTGCTCAAGTCCAAACAACCCACCAATTTCATTCGACGAGCTCGCATCATGCAGGGCCAGCGAGACGCAATTGAATTTGATGCGAAGCAGCGGAAGGCCGTGCAAGAGAAAGTGAGCCGTGGATGGGTTGTTGTATTACAGGTTTGGGATCTCCTCGAGGAGCAACGCACACAAGGTCTAAAAGGCCGCATTACTCATCTTAGGATGCGGAAGAACTGGCGCGCGAACGGGGCGTTTGAGAATGTTGAAACGGCAGAGAAGGCATTGGAGGCGTGGCGGATGGAGGGGTCTTTGCATGGGGTTTTGGAATAGCAGCTGCCAGCGGGAGATGTCGTGGCTGAGGGGGTGATGTATGATAGAAGGTGTGGGATGGGATGGTGTTTTGGGGATTTTGAAGGAGATGATATTAGACACATACACCTTATACCCGTTATGTAAATTAGATTTTAGTGATAATGATAACACGTCCTCGATTTTAACTCACAATCTAATGAGACGTACGATTGAGTGGTGTTGAGACGTGGATGTGGCCCCCTTTTCGCTCGCTTATGAAAAGTGGACAAACAAGTACAGCAGCTCAAGCCTCCGCTCCTCAAGACATAAGCAATCGAAAGGATGGGGGAATGGAGCAGCCACGATTCTTACGCGTTAAAACCCCAATAGCTGCACAACAAGTATCACTCCCCTGAAGTTGTCCCCTGCCAGAGTCGAGACGCTTTCAGTTGACGAAAGGGAGTTTGTAATCGATGTTGTGAAGAAATATTTCCATTCCGTTGAAAGATGGAAGAAAAATCAATACCTGCCTGCATATACAGTCCAGACTCAATACAATACTAGTTTATTATTCATTCTCGCTGTCGCCGTAGATAGCTCTTCATAAGTAGTTAGGACACTACGCTCTAAAGATTAGCCAATCACTTTGATATAAATGTAGTAGGCATAGAATAAGATGCAGAGGCAATATATAAAATGGAAGCGGAGGCATTGTTTGATAGAGTAAGTACTTCCGATGAAGACTTTATAAAGGAGATGTATAAAGTACGGGAGATAATGTTGACCCCGCGCTCCACCAGCTCGGTTCCGATTGGACACAACATATCCGCTCCGTCACTTTCAATCAACAGCTCCAGCTCCACCTTGAGCCTCCTTCAATGTTGATTCACCTCACCATGGATCTTCTCTTCCAAAGAAGCTATCTTCACCTCTTGGCCTAGTCACAGCTCCCACTTCCTCCTGCCGTACAACAACCTCTCACCATGGCGCCCGACAGAGGCGATTCTAGCTCCCCCTCCTACCAAACCATCCCACCCTCGATCTCCGACGACACTACTGAGCAGCAAAGACGAAGAAGCGATGCGCGCCGATATATTGCTACACATGCCTCGGAAGGCCAGAACTTCACTATGCGAGGTCTCGCCGTAGGGCTGGGCGTCGGGCTCATAATATGCTTCTCGAATATGTATTTCGGGCTCCAAACCGGCTGGGTCTCATCCATGTCTATGCCCTCGTCCCTAATCGGCTTCGCGTTCTTCCGCACACTCTCGAAGCACCTCAGCTTGCCTTTTACACCGGTGGAGAATGTGCTGGTGCAGACTGTGGCGGGGAGTATGGGAACGATGCCTTTGGGATGCGGGTTCGTGGGCGTCATGCCCGCGTTGAATTATCTGCTAAAGGAAGAAGAGGCCGGGCCGATTTTCTTAAGCATGGGATCGATGGTGCTATGGTCGCTGGGATTGTGTTTCTTTGGGGTTGTGTTTGCGGTTCCGCTTAGGAGACAGGTTATTATTCGGGAGAAGCTTAAGTTTCCTTCTGGTACTGCTACGGCGTTGATGATTGGGGTTTTACATGGGAAAGATACTACAGCAGAGGGACCGATTGAGAATAGAGAAGAGATTGCGGGTGAGCCGGATGAGGAAGAGGTTGATAAGGGGGCACCGAGTAGTTGGAGATCGAAGGTTAAGCTGTTGGTTATTTCCTTTGCAGTCTCGGGGGCTTATACGCTTGCTACCTATTTCTTTCCTGTTTTGAGGAATCTACCAGTCTTTGGATTTGCTCTGGCGGAGAATTGGCTCTGGACTCTCAATCCGTCTTTGGCTTATGTAGGTCAAGGCATTATTATGGGACCGGCAACCACTACACATATGCTGCTTGGAGCTGTCGTCGGATGGGGCATTCTTTCGCCTCTGGCAAAGAATAAAGGATGGGCTCCAGGACCTGTAAAAGATTGGGAGACTGGAAGCAAGGGCTGGATTGTCTGGATCTCACTAGCAATAATGCTCGCTGATTCAGTGATCAGTCTTGGATATATTGCTTTTCGTCCAGTGGTCATGAATGGAGGGAGACACCTCAGCGAAGTTCGCCGGAAGTTCAGTAGAGGCGATTGGAAAGGTATTCTGAAGATTGGAGCTAGAAATTCTACAGCTGGATATGCTCCTATCATGGGACGAGAAGAAGTCTCTACCCCCCTCGAGGAAACAGGGCCTTGCACGCAAGGCGACTCATCACCTACGTCTAATGAAGGAGTCAAAGACCTTCCCGAGCCAGATGCACCGCCCGAACACCTAGTGTCCAGCCTCACCGTTTGGATCGGCCTTGCACTCTCAATCCTCTTCTGCATAATCGCCATTCGCGTCGTCTTCGGTGCCCTTGTCCCCCTTTACGCAACGATAACCGCCGTCTTCATGGCTCTGATCCTCTCCATAATGGGCGTCCGCGCCCTAGGAGAAACAGACCTCAACCCGGTTTCCGGCATTTCGAAACTAGCCCAGCTCTTCTTCGCACTCATAATCCCGCAATCAAACAAGAACTCCGTGCTCATCAACCTAATTGCTGGCGCCGTATCCGAGTCCGGCGCTTTGCAAGCTGGCGATCTGATGCAAGACCTTAAGACCGGGCATTTGCTGGGTGCGGCGCCCAATGCGCAGTTCTGGGGCCAGATTATTGGCAGTGCAGTCGGTGCTGTGGTTTCTGCGATTATATATCGGCTTTATACCAGTGTTTATGTGGTTCCTGGGGACTTGTTCCAGGTCCCTACGGCGTATGTGTGGATTTTCACAGCTAGATTGGTGACAGGAAAGGGATTGCCGCATATGGCGTGGCAATGGGCCGCAGGAGCGGCTGTTGTCTTCACGGGGACGACGATGGTGAGGATCGTTGGCGCGGGTAAGAAGTGGCATCCTTGGGTGCCTGGGGGAATCGCTGTTGCTGTTGGTAAGCTCCCCGTTTCCAATCATCTTTCTGTTGATAGTACTGACAGGTGAAAGGCATGTACAATGTTCCATCCTTCACACTCGCCCGCGCTATCGGAGGATTCGTCAATTACTATTGGCGTACATACAAGCGGCGTGAAGA
Organism: Lachnellula occidentalis; assembly: GCA_007821535.1. Lineage (NCBI taxonomy): Eukaryota > Fungi > Ascomycota > Leotiomycetes > Helotiales > Lachnaceae > Lachnellula > Lachnellula occidentalis. The sequence goes on along the minus strand of QGMI01000167.1, from coordinate 15,225 downwards.
GACGCCACTTGTGATTCTCGCCAGTGGCCTTATCTTGGGTGAGGGGGTTGTCAGTATCTTGAATTTGTTACTTGCCAGTGCGAAGGTGCCGCACTTATAGGCAGGCTAGGCCAAGACATCTAGATAACAGATGCCATATGTTTCGGTTATCCGTCTCAATATTTCGAGGATCCGGAAGAGCCTTTCGTTACTCATAGGATCTTGACATACACACACCCTGCAATTATATTCAAGGACTCACTGAAAGGATGAGAGCTCGAATCCCCCCGCGATTCGGCCGAATGCATTTAGAAACAAAGAGTTACGAATACGACACACCGGTAGATATTCGTCATGCTGTGTGACGCAGAGATCCCGACGTGGGGTTCGTGTGCTGGAAAGTTGAAACGGACCTAAAGCCTGGTACCGAGAGAGTACCTTCCCGGACTTGGACTTTGAGAAGCATCAACAGGACGCGATCGAGTTGTGGCAAAGAATGAGATGGACGATGAATTTCCGGATTGAATCATCATACTTTTTGCAGGACTTGGGACTTGTCGCCCAACTCGAGTCCGAGGAAGTTCGATCTCTGGATTTTGGGCGAGTGTTACTACTCTCTCCTTCTGCCTTTTGAGTTGGCCTAGGGAATATCAGCGAATCATGTCTGTTCATAATCCAGATCATATAATACTATAATACTATAATATTATATGCATATTCACGTGAAAAAGGAGCAAAGTTTCGCCAGTCTTTGTCTTACTCAAGTACCCAGCAACGACGTGTCCGACGTTTCCTTGGAATAAGACAATCCGAATACGAAAATGGTCGCTGACGGAATAAACGAAAGAACCAATCAGAAGAGCCGGAATGCGATGCTGGGTAATAGGGTTGTGCAAAGAGGTCGGTCTAGCCTGCTTCCGTCCCGTCTATATGGACGGGATATCTCCAGCCCGATAAAGGGATGCCATTAGCTGGGTTTCAGAGATCTCTGATTACACCTAAAACGTATTATTATATATTGCGATTTAGACTAGCTATATGAGATGTTATGATATTGTAAAATGCAAGATAACTTTGTGGTTAGACGCAGTTCTTATTACTACGTGGTTTACTATTTTCAATTAGAAACGGACTCTTTGATACAATCCGATATCTCACTCCGGATTAGGAAAGACTCAGCGCTAACAATTAAGCTCGCTGATCCCCCGCGCTATGTGGGCCAACCTAATCTTCTTCTCCAGGTCGCATCGTTTGCGGAAAGCGCAAAGGTCGTATTCGGGTGAAGTAGGTATTCACTCAAGTACGCTGTATGCTTCGGCCGATGCGCGGCTGTACTCTGTTTTGAGATTTCGTATGTCCCTCCTCTAAAGTCGCATTCCCTACCTTTCCTTCCCTTCCTTTGCAATTCATGTGAATGAACTGTAATACCGCACCCATGAATCACTGGCCCTTCTCAACTCTCCTTTACTCTTTTTAATCTGATTTCTTCTGCCACTCCGACGCTCTTCAGCATCTTCAGCCATGGCATCTTCAGCTCCGTTTGGAGCCTTGGCTCAGGCAGGCGGCGCTTTTGAAAATCTCGAGGAGAAGGTACACGAGGTCACCGAGAAGGAACGCGAGAGCCCCCAACTCGACCGCGAGACTATGCGCGGAGAATCTATGGACTCCTCGACCGATGGTGAGAAAGTCCAGAAAGTCCAGCAGCTGGCGCGCGCCCTTACACACAATTCTGTCAAAAACGCCCATGGGGAGCATGTAAATCCTTTCAACGGCTCTGACGACAACCCCTCCCTGGACCCTTTGTCGGGCAAATTCAGCTACAGAGCTTGGGTCAAGACTTTGGTCGGACTCCAGTCGCGAGATCCCGAACGTTACCCCCAGAGAGTCGCTGGTGTTGCTTATAGGAATCTTGGGGCATATGGCTTTGGCGAATCTACCGACTACCAAAAGACCTTTGGCAATTACCCATTGGAGGCAGCAGGACTTTTCAGGAGAATCATTGGAAAGAGACAACAGACAAAGATCCAGATTCTGAGGGACTTCGATGGACTTGTTCGAAGTGGAGAAATGCTTGTTGTGTTGGGTAGACCTGGAAGGTAAGAACTGTCACCTTGAACCCCAAAGTCCACTACTGACTTTTTGATTGCCAGTGGATGCTCAACACTACTCAAAACTATATCCGGCGAAACACACGGGTATTTCGTTGACGAGAACACCTCTATCAACTACCAGGGAATTCCAATGGAAAAAATGCACAAGGATTTCAGAGGAGAATGTATCTATCAAGCCGAAGTGGATGTCCATTTCCCTCAGTTGACAGTGGGACAAACATTGGAATTTGCCGCACAAGCACGAGGTAAGTTTCAAGCTTATAGACCCTCTGCTGGCCCCAATTAACATGTCCTAGCTCCTCGAAATCGTATTCCAGGTGTCACGAGAGATCAATATGCTGCACACATGAGGGATGTGATTATGGCTGTCTTTGGACTTACCCACACACTCAACACCAAGGTTGGAAACGACTTCATTCGCGGTGTGAGTGGTGGTGAGCGCAAGCGTGTCAGTATTGCAGAAGCGTAAGCCATGAAAATTTCAGTATTGGTGAGACTGACCACTAATTGTCATTAGAGCTCTCGGAGGCAGCCCTCTACAATGCTGGGACAACAGTACTCGTGGTCTGGACAGTGCCACTGCGTTGGAATTTGTGAGAACCCTCAGGCTTTCGACTGAAATGGCCGGCTCAGCAGCCGTGGTTGCAATTTATCAAGCATCACAATCGATCTACGATGTTTTTGATAAGGTTGCAGTGTTATACGAAGGTCGACAGATTTACTTCGGAGACATCCACGCGGCGAAAGAATTCTTCATCAATATGGGTTTCGACTGCCCACTTCGACAAACGACCGCCGATTTCCTCACCTCCCTTACTAGTCCTGCCGAGCGTATCGTCCGACCAGGATTTGAAGGCAAAACTCCCTACACGCCCGATGAGTTCGCAGCTGCGTGGCAGAAGAGTGAGGACAGAGCCCAATTGCTTCAGGAAATCGCAGATTTTGACGAACAGTACCCGGTTGGCGGCGAGCACTTGGAACAGTTCAAAGCATCCCGCCAAGCAGCTCAAGCCAAGGGCCAACGCGTTAAATCTCCATACACTCTCTCGATTCCTATGCAGGTCAAGCTCTGCACAAAACGTGGTTTCCAGAGATTGCGCGGCGACGCGACTTTGTTCTTCACAGGCCTTTTCGGCCAGACTGCCTTGGCATTGATTATTAGCAGTGTTTTCTTCAACCTTCAAGATACTACCGCGGATCTTTACAGTAAAGGTGCTCTGCTTTTCTTCTCTATCCTGATGGCGGCTTTCCAGTCGGCTTTAGAGGTGAGTGACATTTTTTTCGGTGTTGTTCTTGGAAAGTTATCTAACGGGACTAGATCTTGACACTTTACGCTCAGCGAGGCATCGTCGAGAAGCATTCGAAATACGCCTTCTACCATCCATCTGCGGAAGCAATTGGTAAGTAAACTCCTTTCAGAAACTCCTTCAGAACGACAGTTGTTCTTGCTCAATCTCTGGACACCATGATTCTGGGCACTTCCTTCTAATCTTGATCTTACTAACGCTCTGGTAGCTTCCATGATTACTGACCTGCCGAATAAAATATTCACCACTATTTTATTTGATCTGACAATCTATTTCATGACGAACCTCAGAAGGGCCCCTGGACACTTTTTTGTGTTTTTGCTATTCACATTCATGTGTACCTTGACTATGTCTATGTTCTTCCGTTCTATCGCAGCTACGTCACGCAGTCTATCACAGGCAATGGCACCAGCGGCGATCTTCATCTTGGCCTTGGTAATCTACACCGGGTTTGCCATTCCGACTAAACAAATGCATCCTTGGTTTAGATGGATAAATTATCTTGATCCTGTGGCCTATGCGTTCGAGGCACTCATGGTCAACGAGGTAATAGTCATTTCTTCGTTTGTTCATCACCCGCCACTTGCTAAAAAGTATGTAGTTTCATGATCGCAAGATCAGTTGCTCTCAATATATACCAGGTACTTTGGGTACCCTAACCCAATATGCGAACTTAAAAGGTGATCAGCAGGTCTGTGCAACTAATGGGGCTTCACCGGGCTCCTCATATGTTGACGGGGATGCTTATTTGGCTGTCACCTACCAATACTATTATTCTCACCTTTGGAGGTAAAAACCACCACCAATCCTAATCTAGCGATGATTGCTAATAAGTATCTGAAGGAACTTTGGAATTATATTCGCCCTCATGTGCTTCGGATGTACCCTTTACCTGGTGTCCACAGAGTACATATCTTCCAAGAAGTCTAAGGGCGAGGTTCTGCTTTTCAGACGTGGCAAAGTTCCAGACTTGGCCCCAAGACCCGACGTCGAATCGCATGTCGATGGCCAAGAAGTCCGACTTGCTCGGACCAAGACTATGCCAGATGCTCCAGCTAGTATTCAAAAGCAAACCGCTATCTTCCATTGGGATTCCGTCAAATATGACATCAAGATCAAGAAGGAGCCTCGTCGACTTTTGGATGAAGTCGATGGCTGGGTCAAACGTAAGCTCAATCTGAATTCATTTATTTCCTATTCAGGCGTATTTCGTGGGCCTGGGACATGTGCTCGGTCCTCTCCTCCAACAATGTCTCGCGTCTCCTAGTTTGGTTAAGCACTCCCAGGGTCTTCTTGGAAGAGGCTAAATCAAGTTGATATCCTTGGTATTTTGAGCGTCTCGTTTTTGAGTCAACCAGTTTTAGGGTATTGTCTCAACTTCTGCGAGACATTTTCCCGACTCACAAGCCTTACTGTATCGGCAATGCTGACTCCACAATCTTGAACAGCGGGTACTTTGACGGCTCTCATGGGTGTTTCTGGTGCCGGAAAGACCACGCTACTTGATGTCCTTGCTAGCCGTACCACAATGGGAGTTGTCACCGGTGAAATGCTCGTCGATGGTCGACCAAGAGATACTGGATTCCAGAGAAAGACAGGCTATGTCCAACAACAGGATCTTCACTTAGCAACTTCTACAGTTAGAGAAGCATTGAATTTCAGTGCGATTCTGCGTCAACCAAAGGGTACACCACATGCCGAAAAGCTCGCATATGTCGATGAAGTTATCAAGGTCTTGGAGATGGAGACATATGCCGATGCTGTTGTTGGTGTTCCGGGCGAAGGGCTGAACGTGGAACAACGAAAAAGACTCACAATCGGCGTGGAACTTGCCGCAAAGCCAGCCCTCTTGCTCTTCCTCGATGAACCTACCTCCGGTCTTGACTCACAAACTGCATGGTCTATCTGTGCGTTGCTTCGTAAGCTTGCAGATAACGGCCAGGCTATTCTTTGCACCATTCATCAACCTTCAGCAATCCTGTTTCAAGAATTCGACCGTCTCTTGTTCCTTGCGAAGGGGGGTAAGACAGTTTATTTCGGCGAGGTCGGCGAAAACTCCAAGGTCCTCACCGACTATTTCGAAAGGAACGGTTCAAGAAAGTTTGGAGTAGATGAAAATCCTGCTGAAGTTATGCTAGAAGTGATAGGTGCTGCCCCGGGATCTGAAACTTCTATTGACTGGGCAGCGGTCTGGAATGGGTCCAAAGAGCGTGCTGAAGTCAAGGCTACTCTTGCTGAGATGAAGGCAAACCTGTCTCAGCTGGAGCATATCCAGGATGACACAGCTCTTGATTACTACGCCGCCACCTTCAAAGTCCAACTCTGGACTGTTTTGCAGCGAGTCTTTGCACAGTACTGGCGAACACCGTCTTACCTCTACTCCAAAGTGGCGCTTTCTACGCTTACTGCTTTGTTCATTGGATTCTCCTTCTGGAAAGCTACAACATCACTCCAGGGATTGCAGGATCAACTCTTCGCCATTTTCATGCTGCTCACCATCTTCGGGAATCTTACCCAGCAAATCATGCCTCACTTCGTTACCCAACGCTCCCTCTACGAGGTCCGAGAGAGACCGTCCAAGACGTATTCGTGGCAGGTGTTTATTCTATCTAACCTTATGGTCGAGCTTCCCTGGAACGCGATGATGGGTGTACTGATGTTCTTTTGCTGGTATTATCCCATTGGACTTTGGCGAAATGCCGTTCCCACAGATGCTGTGGCAGAACGCGGCGGCCTAATGTTCCTTTTCATACTCACCTTTCTTCTCTTCACATCGACCTTCACTACCATGATCATCGCCGGTATTGAGTCTGCAGAAGCAGGCGGCAACTTAGCGCAGCTTATGTTCTCTCTGACCCTTATCTTCAACGGCGTCCTCGCGTCTCCGTCCAAGTTTCCGCATTTCTGGATCTTCATGTACCGCGTTTCCCCCTTCACCTATCTCGTATCTGGTGTCTTATCGACAGGCTTAGCAAACACCGATGTCGTATGCGCCGATTACGAATACCTGCACTTCAATCCGCCTCCAGGGGAAAATTGCTCCACGTATCTTGATCCTTACATTAACTACACCAAAGATTATCCGAACGGGTACTATCTCGATGGCGGCGCGACTTCAGATTGTATGTTCTGCACCTTGAGTAAGACAAACCAGTTCTTGACGGCAGTTGGTGTGAATTACGAGGATCGATGGCGCAACTTTGGGTTGATGTGGGTTTTTATTGCTTTCAATGCTTGTGGAGCTGTCTTCCTGTACTGGTTGGCTAGGGTGCCTAAGAACAAGAAGGAGAAGAAGGAGAAGAAGGAGTAAGTAAGCAGATGTATGATTCATTATGGATGGAGAGGTTATTGCACATACACTTGCTACATATAATATGGGTAGGCAAGTTTGGGTCAGGCGCCAGGCTTTTTCATTTTTCAGTCTAGTTTGGGGTGAGACAGTACTGTAAAGATGGTATATAGAATAGTAATTACGCGTCATTTAAAGATAATGATGGATATTTGATCACAAACATCACCTTCCTCTGCGCACATTAGTGAAACAGCTCTTATTGCTCTACTTATTGTAATTACGTTATATTCCATTTGTTTCATGACTAAATTTGACAAGGTATGTGCAGACATTGTTGGATATATTGCAGACCTATAAGATCGCCGTCAGCTATGCATAGATTAGTAGATTTAAGGCGCCTTCCTTGATCCGTCCCTAACAACCTTATCAGCTCACCCTTAAAACCGCGTCATAAAGCCCTCTTTACTTGAGACGAAAGCTCATATCCTAAGGCCAAAATAATAGACTTTAAATTATCTACTTGAGAGGTTTATTTTCGCTATAAAAGCAAGAGCCGAGCCTAGGTTAAGGAAGTAATAGATATTTAAATTATATAAGGGCGAGCTTAAGGATAAAGAGCTGGAGGAGAATAATAAAGGGGAGGATAATTAACACGGATTATGTCCTAGACCTAGAGCGCGTGTTAGAACGGCGATAGTAGGTGAAGATAATAAAGCTGCCGTATTTATCACGGCTTAATATACTGCTGCTTTTAAATACAGGGATATATCAGCTCCTAGCTTTAGAGAGATAAGCGGACCAACACCAGCACCAGCACCCGATATTGCCCCTGATACCGCAGCCGGACGAGATTATATCGATCTATCTCCCGAAGAACCAAATCGTTCTGTTTCGAGCCCCCCGCGCACCGGGTACGACCTCGATCGGCAGAATTACCACGTCGGTCTGCAAGACTTCGGCAACAAGCCTCCAGAAAGCCGCCAGTGCAGTCTTTGCAAGTGACAGTTGATCAATATATACTCGCGTCTCGGCACTCCTCTTGTCCTGGGAGGACGAGGATCCCCAGCTTCCAGTGTCGTTGGAGATCAGAGAGCTCAAGGATGTCTGTATCAATCAGTACGGGTTTGAGGTGCAGGAATGGCAGATCCCGGCAGTGGATAGTCATATGGAGCTTAATAGGAGAGTGTTGCAGGTTTTTGGAAGTTGGCTGTTCGGATCATCTCAAGATTGTCTACTACGCGGGCCAGTAAGCTAAATTCCCATATATGCGAAAAGCTACATTTTCTGTGTCTGTGTGCTGGAGCCGAGAGCTGTGTCGGGAGTCGATGAAAAAGGGGCTCCGTAGTAAGTGGGATCCCGGCTCCTGAGACAGCTCCCCAGCTCTTCACCTAGACCGATTCGGGATTTCTCTTTATTATACTGATTCGTTGGGTAGCGGCAAGCTGAGCAATCATGGGCAAGCGATTTGGGCGAGGTTAATTCTTTCCATGGCTTTGCAACAGTCGCCAAACTTCCAATTTTGTGTTCAAAGCCACCAGAATGAAGGTAGAGAAAGGCCTCCCACAGTAAAATGGTCTGGGTTTCAGAACGCTTTGGAGGAGTCCTCGTCAGATGTCCTTATCCTTTTGGATTGTTGCGCTTCCGGACTCAGCAACACGGAGGAAGGTGAGAAGTCGTTGATTCCAGGCTCTTGACAAACTATCAACTGACTACAGTCTTCAGTCTTCAGGCAATGGCGTGACGGAGCTTCTGGCAGCATGTGCTTTCAACAGCATTGCCAATGGAGTTGGACCCACATCCTTTACTCATGCCTTGATATCTCAATTGCGGAAGCTGGCTCGCATGCCAGCTTTGACTGTTGGCTACCTGTACAACCTGATCTTTGCGGAGATTCAAGGCCTTCAGATCGAGGATCCTCAGAGGAAGAAAGCGCCCATCCATCTAGTGCTGACACAAGATCACCGTCTCCCGCGAAGTATCCGTATCTCAGCAAGACCCCGAATCCCAGTAATGAACCGGCCTTCCCTTTCAGCAGGCAGACCGCTTAGTGGTAACGCGTGCAAGCGTGATACTGGTTCCCTGCCGCAGGATTTTGCGTCTTCGCAAAGTTCAGGAAGATCGAGTGGGGTCTTCAGCCCTGGTAGCAATGACGGGGCATCGTCTTCATCCTCCTTTTCGCAACTTCCGAAATACCCCCGTCTTCTCTTCAGTATTCACATCAGTGAGGACATCAAACCAAATGAGCTGTCTCCAAAGCTCTTCGCAGACTGGCTGGCGACCTTGCCGCTATCTACAAGTTCAGTCAGTGTTGAAGCCGGGTTTGCGAGCGACTCGACTCTTCTCATGGTGTCAATGCCTGTCGCCTTTTTAGAGTACTTGCCTGATGATAACCCGGCAATTACGATGCTTGGGGTAATTCGCTCGAAGAACATACTTTCTACCATTGGGGATCAGAGGCCCATTTTGCCGCACATGATAGGCAATAAGGCAGACGATGCTTTTGATGATCAAGCAACCACACAGGATTCCGGTTTCGAAGAACCAAGCATGTCCTACGACAACTTTGAATATACGAGCCCTCAGGGGTTGGAAAGACAGGCAGGTGCAAGTGCGGTGAGTTTTTAGAAGTTGTAATGCTCCATCACGAACTCTGACATGATGCAGAGAGTAGGAGCTCCTAGTAGATGCCACAGCTGTAATCAAGCTGAATCGCCAGAATGGACAAGAGGCTCAGAGGGGGATCGGACGCTTTGTAATGCCTGTGGAATTCACTACGCAAAAACAGGTCATAAAGTAGCACATAAACAAGTTCTGAAACCGAGCTCACCACTGCGTCATTCAATGTCTATGCCTGCTGCAGCGGTAAGCTCACCGACAGCGCGGAAGACTTTGTTCCACACTGAGGAGACGAAGGCTTCAACTCAACAAGATCGAATATCGCTTCTCGAGAAAGAGTTGAAAGAGAAGGAGACGCTCATTGGGCAATTGCGAGACGACAATGCGAGACTAGAAAAGTCGAAGACCGCTTTGCCGGACAAATGCGTTGATAGGACATCTTCGACATCTCTTTAAGGCTGTCACTAATTATCGCCAGCCTCCTTTTGGATTTCTAAATCTTGATTAGAACGAACATATGAGGTCACAGTGCCTATCTCGGATAGCTTTGACCCTAAATTGGACGGACGCGCAAACAGAAAGAGCCAGAATAATCGTATTGACCCGCCAACCATCAAAGCACGGATTGCAACGAAGTACTCTCGATGCAGCTGAACAAGCGGCCAGAAATTCCCAACACCGGCTGCCAGAAGATTATGCGAAGGTCATGACGACGTCGCGACTGACTTAGCGGATTTTAATTAAGACGATGAAGAAAACTCGATGTTGCTTCAATTGCCAGGAGTTCTATCTCAATTGCGATACGGACGAGACGGGTTCTCGCTGTCGCGCATGCAGAGAACTGAAGATAGAGTGTCGCTCCCAGGATGAGGCTGTAGGTTCTGCTTCTGTCGTGGCACAACCCTCGGTACTTGAAAAGAAGGACGAGAAAGAGTGATCCAGGCGCAAAAGTAAGAAGGTGGTGAAACTTAGCAGTTGTGAAGGACTCCGCTGGACTACTGCAGTTGCGCCTTCCAGAACAGCAGCACGAGAAGCAGATTCGGCCGGCCCCATGCAAATACAGACTGAGAAACGCTCTGATCAAAGGGACCCAATTGTTGGCAATGAGGCTGGGAAAGCCACACCAAATGCATTGAGCCAACAGTCTCACTCGGGTTGGCCAAAATGGCATGCAGCAGTGAGGAAAGACCACTTGGCTTCGCCGACGTCGAGGGATGGTGAATCAAGTCCAATGCATATAGGGGAGGGAAAACACGAGGGGCAAGAATCTGTACGCACTTACAAAGGAAGGCATCAAGGTCAATATGAAAAGATTCCGAGCTGTGACAACTTGTTGTATGTTATAATTATATTGGAAAGTATTCGGGGTGCCGTGGATACATACTTAGGTAGGTACGGTATTTTAGCAGAGAGTACCGGTAGTGGAGTGAGCGGAGGGCTTCCGAGGCACCCGCACTTACTTTCTAAGCTAAACTGTTAGCGTCAACGTTTTCTCCAGCAAGTTGTTTTCGTCGGTTCCGACGGAAGCGATGTCACAACACCACAACTCTCCTGGCTGAAGGAAGTATGTTTGACTCAAATGCCCACGCCCAGATCAGCAGTCAACTTCGGTTCCGGCTCGTGAGTGTCTTCCGGGGACGATGGCATGGTTTTGAGCTTCATTCATTATCCATTGCCTGGTAGCAGGGAGCTCCATTAATTGTCGGCTCCCCTGAGTTCGGTTCGGATCCGTGATTTCCTTTGCTACTCAAAATCGTGTAAGTATGAAGACCTTCATCAGCGTCTGCGTCTTTCCAGAAAGATATAAAGGGCTTTCTACGTATCCTGTTCCTCTTTCTTTCTTCCTTTCCTCCCTCTTCATTTCAATTCATTATGTCTCCAATCAAAGTAGCACTTGCTGGGGCCACAGGCAACTTAGGCGTGTCTGTCCTCGAAGCGCTTCTCGGCGCAAATTTGCATGTAACTGTTCTCTCGCGCATACACGGGAATTCATCCAAGTTGGCACCCCATTCGAACCTGACAATTACGGAAGTCGACTTCAATTCCACTCAGTCCTTGGTTGCGGCACTACAAGGGGCCCAGGTCGTCATCTCTTGCCTCGCCACGTTAGCAATAGGAAGTCAGAACCCCTTGATCGACGCCTCGGTCGCAGCGGGTGTTACACGTTTCATCCCCGCTGAATTTGGCATGGACTCTCGCAACCCTCTCTGTGTCATTCTACCTGTCTGTGAACCAAAAGTCGCTACGCAGAAACATCTGCAAGAGAAAGTTAGCTCCAACCCGAGTTTCTCGTACACCGGTATCGCCAACGGGTTGTTTCTTGATTGGGGTCTCAAAGTCGGCTTTATCTTGAACTCGGCCTCACACTCTGCAACACTCTACAATGGAGGCGATGTCCCCTTTAGCACCACGACGCTGGCTGATGTCGCGAAAGCGATCTTGGGCGTCATCGACAACCGGGAACAGACCGCCAACCGCATTCTTTATATCCAATCGGCTGTGACGACGCAGGACACGTTGATTCAGTACGCCAAGGATATAGATGGTAGAGAGTGGAATACCGTTCGCAGGAACACTGAAGAGATTAGGCAAGAAGCTTTGGCAGAGCTGGCCAAAGGTATGGAAGGGAACATTCAAGCTGCCATGGATGGGTTTTGTGTGTGCGCATCCTTCGATACCGAGTACGGCTGTGATTTTTCAAGTCACCTGGACAATGACTTGTTGGGTGTGAGGATGATGGGGGAAGATGAGCTGAGGGCGTTGGTGGGGAGCTTTCTGTGATGACTGTGATCCAAGAGGAAGTATGAAGCGCATGGGATTTAGAAGAACATGTGTTACGTTACCGTTTCCTATCATCATATGGGATGCGGGGGGTGTGTGCGGTGTGCGCCGGGGGGGTTTATGACCAGAATATCGTGCTCAAATCTGCCATAGATTTAGTATTCTTTGCAATAAATCAAAAACATAAAACTCATAATAAAGCATATTGAGACTGAGCCACAAAAGCTCATCTCGACTCGACTTACTAAATTATTATTACTCCCGTAGTCCATTTTAGTACACTAGCCCACGGCAACCCCACACTATGGGACCGATCCATTATTAACCAAGCGTTCCCTAGCTAGCGTAGCTTTCAATACAAACATGCTCATTCTTCCATCCTACCATACCATACCCTACCATACCATACTATCCTTACAATCGGACTTCACGCCTGGAATACTATCTGTCAATGCGACGCAGGACCCAGTACTCCAGCTGCGATGCATGTCGGCAGTCGCGCGTAGCCTGCGACGCGATAAAAAACGGGCATCAGCCGGGCCCTGGGCAAGCCGGCGGCGGTAGTGAAGGTTCATGTTCGAAATGCCTTTCGAGGAAAGTGGAGTGTACTTTTAGGGTGAGGGGAACAATATACCTTTGATATTGATATTTATCCTTCCTATGCAATCACAATTTAGTTCGTTGCTGATAAGGGGTTGTTATAATCAAGTGGATGAAAAAATCACCTTCTGGAAGAGGGGGTGGGGGAGGAGTGCGGAAAGATATGCATGCTGGGGTGGTACCGACCGCGGAAGTGGGGGTAGACCGTGCTGTTGAGGTGGTCGGAGGTGAGCCGCGCAGTAGAGGAGCAGAGACGTGCGATACACGTTGTACAGAGAATCCTCGGTTGGTGCCTCATCTCTGGGACGAGGACGAGGACGAGTCTGATCCGACACAGTGCGCTATCGCCTGAGATCTCTGCCCTCGAGCGAGATCCGAAATCGACAGCGATCGACACTCCCAGCTCAAATGCCGAGTCCGTGAATATTCTCCTGACTCAATGGAGTGAGCAGGTTTTTCATCTTGGTTTCGGTGCTATCTTTGGCCATTGGGTTGGCAGGGATGGTTGTCCGTTCGTGTAAGTGTGACTATCTCTGATGAAGCGTGCATACAGACCTGACAAGTATAGAAATGATCCCACTAGCGACATTTCCATTGCTCCGTTAAAGCTTTTCGGGGAGCTTGACGCGTGCATGGATAAACAACTAGATGGTAACTTAGGCTGTAAGTTTGTCGCATCGGACAAAAGAGCTGAAATGAGGTATCAGACCGAACAATCTTTACGCCGCGCGATGCAATCGTTCGCGGCGCAATGGCTTCCAGCTGTCATTCAAAAAACTGTGGGTGGGCCGATCCAATACGAAGAAGTCGTTAGGGAGCGCTGGCGCATCTCTAGGAGAGACATGCTCAAGGTCATCAATCGGACATCTTACCAATCTGTATTGGCATTATACCTTTTCGGTCAGACTCCTATTCCCTTGGGAATATCTGAGGAAGAAGAGATGGATGGCATTAGCGGGGTGGTATGTACTCAGACTGCGCTGCTGCAACTTCAACAGCTGCGTGAGAGGCTGCGACCTTGTCAATTCAACAGCTCAAAGGTATCAGGTCGGTCAAACGCAGTGACGGGCTCTGTTGAAAGCCCCAATCTCACGCAGGCATTTCTAGACCTTGAGAGTAGAGCTTATTGGGCGGCAGTGATGTGGGATACGACGAGCTCTGTGACATTGAATATCAGGTCATCTCTCACGTCTGGATTGAAGGGAGCATGTCTGGAACCGGCATGGCGTCTAGCGAGGGGTTTTCTGGTGGGCTCATTCCATGCCAAATCAGAAGATTGGCGTAAGAAGGGTTTCGAAGTCTCGGATGAAATAGCTCCTCAAATCATCTCTGCAGCCGCGGTCGGTAGGTTTTATGTCTGGAGAACAATTGCTAGCCTGAACGAGTCGCTTAGAGAAGGGGTCGAAGAGAGTGATGTTCTGTTCGCTTGGGACGCTTTTCTTGATGCCCTTGACGTCTTCAAGACCACACTCCTTCCTCTCCTGCGTACCTGCGAAAGACGGCTCCATTTCCTAGAACCGGTGGAGAGGCTAAACTGGTATGAAGTTGTCTTGCATTACCATCTGGGAATTCTGATTCTAGCCGATGCACTCGAGACGGCCAACCGCCTAGATCTGCTCTCACAACTGACGGAGACGAGGGTGGACGCTGAGCAAGAATCGTTCAACGTTCTAAAGTTCGGTCTGGACAGCAGATACAATATCTGTGGACCTCTTGACGGATCATGTAACGCTCCAGATGTCAACTTGATTCCTTGCGTATGCTCCACTGGAGAGCCAATCACCACATCATTTGTCGCCATTGACCCATATCCACACCATGTAGTTGCTTCGGTGCGATTGATGTGGAAAGCCATCAGCCGCAGATATCGACAAGGCAATATCAAACTCGAGGCTTACTCCTACCTCTCGTCCACCTTGGTTGAAGCTCTCGAGCAGCTCCCTCCAAGTTCCAAAATGGTCCAGTCCGCGCGGGAGAAGTTGCAAGCGTCACTTCAGCTCAATTTGTGATGCAGGGTGCGACTACTGTATTCGAGGATTCGTGGGATCTGGGAATCGCTCATAGAGTTGAATGGGTGAAGACGATAAGCTGATCTTGCCAGAAGGATTCAGGATGATGCAGCATGCAAGAGTTGGAAAGTTACTTTCTCATCACCAAACCATCACGTGTCTGAACTGTTACATGCTAGCCTTGCCTTGCTCGTTCCGCTCCGATCGTGGATCATAGTCCGGCTGCCGTCGATCGCTTGGTAGCAAAGCGCTACGGACCCAGGACTCCTGGCCGACACACGATGATGCTGTTATTGTGGGGCGCCGGACCCCTGGATGGCCCCAGGGGACCCTGAAGATCAATTCTATTCTATTCCAGACAGGTCTAGACTCAATCGCCACGACTTTGGGTTTCAATACTGTGCTTACCTAAGGGACCTATGCTTTACCTTGATTTTACTGTAAGCTGGCATGGCATGGCTTGGGACTACCATGGAAGTTATCTTCCGTGTGCTTCATTTTTGCTTTGTTTTATCGAATTTTCCAACGAC